>PNEQ01041753.1:0-40584 GCA_003012365.1 Medauroidea extradentata
AGCTCGACTCTATTGAGATTCTCTCTAGATCGTGGCGTGCTGTGGAAGCTCGACTCTATTGAGATTCTCTCTAGATCGGGTCGTGGTGTGGGAGCTCGACTCTATTGAGATCCTCTCTAGATCGTGGCGTGCTGTGGAAGCTCGACTCTATTGAGATTCTCTTTAGATCGTGTCGTGGTGTGGGAGCTCGACTCTATTGAGATTCTCTCTAGATCGTGGCGTGCTGTGGAAGCTCGACTCTATTGAGATCCTCTCTAGATCGGGGCGTGGTGTGGGAGCTCGACTCTATTGAGATTCTCTCTAGATCGTGGCGTGGTGTGGAAGCTCGACTCTATTGAGATTCTCTCTAGATCGGGTTGTGGTGCGGAAGCTCGACTCTATTGAGATTCTCTTTAGTCGGAGCATGGCGTGGAAGTTCCTGTTTTTATTCAATTTCTCTCTCGGTCGAATTGTGGCATGGAGACTCTCTAAACCGAAGTGCTGTGTCAAGGCTCGGCTCTATTGAGCTCTCTAATGCGAAGTTTGGTGTCGAGGCTTGGCGCTGTTGAGGTTCTCTCTATATAGGAGCATGGCATTGCGCAAAGCTCGACTCTATTAATATTTTCTATAAATCGAAGATTAGCCTCGAGGCTTGGCTCTATTGATTTACTCCCTAGATCTGAGCGTGGCGTGGAGGTTCGGCTCTATTGAAATTCCCTCTAGAGCGGAACGGGGTGTTGAGACTCGGCTGTATTGATTTGTGTTTGTTGGAGGTTACTCCTCACTCCTCAATGCTTGTCAACTGCCAGACTTTGCAGACGTCATTTCCTCTCCCGCTCCGCACTAACGGAGCTACTTTCAGTCCAAACAAATTAAAGTTGTAAATGGAGGGGCGGAAGAGAGAGAGAGAGACTGTCACGTGCGGGCGTCACACGAAACCAATTAAAAACTTTATAATGTTTTCATTGAATGTGGAAATACGGATTTCTGTGGAAGGTCCTCAGTATAGCGGGAGACAAGAGGAATGTGACTTGTATATGTCACGTGCGAAGAAGAGGAGGAGGTGTAAGTTCGGTAGTCTTGCCTCTTAAACTTGCGAGTGTACTGTTGGCAAGTGCAGTCTAGGCGCTACTAACTATCTCGCTTCACTTCAACGATTTAATAAAACCTTGGCTCGCAAAGATATAGTGAATAAATTCTACATACATTTGGTTGTAGTTGGCAATTGCTCAAGTGGTGCTATCGCGTTGATATGGACATTCGTCGGCTCTACCAGTATTAGTTTCTGATACTGTTTCAAGTAAACCTGTTGACGTGTTCAAAATTATAATAGAAGCAGTATTGCCCCAGAGACATAATGCAGAACAGCAAACAAATTACTTTGCGCCATCGTGATTGATGGTGTTGATGTCGGTGTTACTACAATCTGTTGTCGTGGTTCTTTTCATTGTTGTTGTGGTTCTTTAAGTTGTTGTTACTGTCTTAATTGCTTTCTTGCATCATTTTTTGAAATGTTTGTGCTGAGGGCACGAGGTATAGCTGCTTGCTTTGCTCTGCCAAACATGTGGGCAAGCACAACTTGACGTCCAGAAACTCTCCTTTGTTTGAGGATAATGTCTTGGTGAACCCTTACAACATCGTTCTCCCAAGAAGAAGTAGACTTTATAACATAGATGATGCAACATGTATATGCGTGTACCAAGATATGTCCCACTAGAATTCAGATTAGCATCAACTACCTGTATATTACAAAATGGTAGCAAAGCTCAGCGCTACAGTACTGTATTTTGTTTACGACATTACATTTGGATTTATTTAACTGAAATATGCTCTAAAGTGACGTTACATCCAACGAGATAACAATTTTACCCGACGTTATTAAGTTTCCGTACATACAGTGATGTGATGTTGCCCAGGCTTAGTTTTGACTCTGTCAAGAAATTTGCTCTTCTCGAGGCTTACATGTGTTGTACGAAGGAAACCCAGACAGCAAGGCAAAACCTAATTAAATAAAACACCTAAAATTGTCCGCAACATTTTCACTAATAGTAACGTAATATTCTAATATACATGGTTCCTACTATAAACAGAAATATTACAGTATAACCCAATTAATTAAAGCTAGTAATAAGACAATAACGAAAGAAATAAACCAGTACACAACAAACACAATAATACAGTGACTCTGGTTTTTCTTTTTTTGTACAGTAGTCCTACTTCAATAATATAATCCACAAAGACTCGGACGGGACAACGGAATTAATTTTTAAAGTAGGCCTAAAGGTACACCACGAAGACTCGGACCAGTGGGTGGTTAGTGTGACATCCTGCAAGTAGGTCCATAACCACAAACACAATATTTGTCCCCTAACACTGCAAAGTCTAGCCAAAACATCACAGAGAAGCTGGTGCACATGCGAACATTCTGATGGCGATATCAATGTTTGGTTGAATTGCTTGCTGTTTATTTTGTCGTATAAAATGACACAACACAAGTAGATTCAATTTATATATGTATGTGTGTGTGTGTGCGCGCACGTGTGCGCGTGTGCGTGTATTTGCTTTTAAAATGCACTAACTCATCGGCTATTGTAAGACCTTAATGAAACTGAGAGTATCAGAGTATAGCAAGTTTCCTGCTATCGTAAGCTCATCGAGAGACATATTTTCTGTTTGAGTCACGGCCTTAAATTTTTTGTTTATTAGAACTTGTGCATGATTCCTCTTCAACTCTGACCGCAAGTTATACGTGATAGCAAGGACGGTATGTATACGTTTCAAACTGTTTCTAGTGCTCAGTTCTTCATTACCATGTGGATGCTCGTCACGAAGTAGCTTCCTTTTCTTCTTGCGCCGTGTTTCTAAATTTGATGCCAATTTGGTTTTCTCTTGAAAATAATAGAACTCTTCTCGTTTCTCGAGTAGTGGCAGGTAGGATAAAAAGCGAATCATAAAGTTTAATGGTACAACTCAGCAATATCAACACTGTGTTTTCTTGTTTGTTGCATGTAGTCTTTCAAGTAGAAACCCCCAAAATTCTGCCATGAATGCTGTTTCCAGTCGTTTCAACTTACAATGAAGACCCTTGGCTTCAGCTCGAGTGATTGGCTTCTATGTTACATCTGCTTTGGAATTCAGTGTGTGACAAATGTTCTGCCACCGATTATTAGTGTCAAGCACACCGAGCACTGTGTTCCTGACAGACTTCAAAGCTAGTTGGTTTTGATTGGGTCTGTGTGCCACATCAGCAGGAAATACTTGGATTCATTAATATCGCTGTTTCCTTCAGGCCACCACCAACTACAACCATCGACGGTCTGTAGCAGGTATTCAGGTGAGAGGGGGAACACTGCCCAGGTGTTGTGAGGGTACTGCGGTATGCTGCCACCACCCATTCTATTTAATTAAGGGGCATGGAACCATAGACGCAAGATGTTTGTGTTGGCCTACCACATCGTCAGACATTACCTGCGGTAAGGCAATATTCAAAGGGGGTATCGCGGTAAATTATTCCAACCCACAGCGCAATCAGTTAACTGATCAAACTGTAGAAACGTAGAAACCAGGTCAGTTTATATAACTCCTTCTTGCCAAATATCTCATTTAACAGAGAAGCCGGTAAGTTCCCATCGTGGCACATCAATCACAATTGAAGAGAGCTAACACATCAAAAACATCCTGATTTCGGTTTTCTATGATTTCCCTAAAGTTTCTCCAGGCGAATACCATGGCCGACACCTCTCCCAATTTCCGTCATTGTACCGGATTGTATGTCACCGTCTGTGAAGACCTCGCTGTCGATAAGACGTAAAACCCACCGTATTCAGCTATGGTTAGAAATAAACAATTCTTCCTACAATTTGAAACCTGAAAACTTCCATTTATATAATTGGATTGATTTCTTGAGTGTTTTTCTATGGGAATGTTTATCACTATGATATTTCTTGACAAATATTTCTTACCTGTCTTCAGATATTTAATTCAGTTGGTTGTTTATTTATTGACTTGATTTCACGTGTCCTCGAACAGCGCATGGCCATGGTAGGGTATACGGGGGGAAGGAGTTGGCCAGGGCATATTTCAGGAACCATCTCAGTATTCGCCTGGCGTGATTTCGGAAAACCGTGGAAAACCAATATCTGGATGTCCGGAGCCAGGGATCAAACTGAGTCTTCCCGGTTGTGAGGCGAGTTTTTTACTCACTGTTCCACATCGCTCGGTGTCTGTCTGAAGCAGGTTGACACTGCAGTGGTATGATTATACAGGGTGGAAAGTAAATCGCGGTAAAGCTCGCGGGTGCAGTAAGCCATGCCTAAATAAAGAATAATGAGTATAGGAATCGCACCTCTATTGTCAATAGTATTGGTGTAATATCATCGTGAAATTTGTGTTAATGAACGTGTTAAGTGACGATAATTCAACAACCACTACAAATGGAACACTGGCCTTCCGGATTCAGTTCGGATGCATGACAACGCGTATGCAGAGAATAAAGTGTGAACACCATCCCATCCCATGCGTTGTAAACATGGTGTTGCCTCTGTTATTACGCATGTATTACTGTACATGTTCGCCTGTAGCTGCCCATCCTAGTGAGTAAAGAACCGGAATGGCATAAGGAACAAGAAAGGTGCACTTATCCGAACACGCTCAGACGAACCATTTTTGAGATACAGACACTCTAAAGTCGGAGCATTGTGGCAAAGCCTACAGGTAGGCAACCCGTGTAGCACATACATGGTGACATGCTGCCAAGTCGCTACTGCAGATGTTTTTAATAAAATTTCCCTTTAATCTCGCGCATCGCGTCCGTGTGAGTCATTCGTTTGCACAGACCATCTTTCATGGCGGTGTGCTGTAATAAATATCAGTACAGTCCCGTACAACACGTAATTGAAGTGGATGTTGCTAATGACAATATTATCCTGTAATGAAAATTGTTTAGCTTGAATTGTATTCCCGTAATGGCATGTCAAAGTCAAAATTGGCAAATTATGGAGTCAAAGAAGTGGGTTTAGTGAAATGAAATTATTTTCACTGAAAATGTGTGTCACGAACTATTCGCTAAAAGCTATTAAAAAAACACAAAACTACGTATGTTTGCAGTTTTGAAAATTTATGAATATGAGATATTAATCTTACATTATTAGTCATTTAATAAAACACAAATTTATGTTGTGATTTTATTATTTTTCGCAAATAGTCGGTAACACGTTCTTTCAGAGTAAATTATTTCACTTCTGTGGAGTGAATATCCTCGAAATATATAATTTTGACTTTGACATGTCGTTACGGGAATACCAAACCAGGTAAAATATTTCACAAGTGGGTAATGCAGTTTCTAATAACGTCTACAAAGCTAAAAATATATATTTTTTTTTTTTTTTAGAAATATAAAATTAAGAATTTTTAATACTCGAACCACATTTAAAGTTTTCTTTGACGTGTAGTACCTTTACGTTGCAAACACTGTTTGGAAAATAAATGCGCATTCCTAACCTACTGCAACTCAGGTTCAACAGCAACGTAGGTTGGTTCATTGAAAAATTTTATTAATAATTAACATCTTCAAAATATTTTCATCAGCATATTTTTATTTGCTTGTAATGCAGTGTTCATTCTGATAATTTATTTAGAACTAGCATACAAATTTATAGTAAAAACTTTTAAGCTATTGGTTTGTGAAAAGAAACTTATATACAGCACATTAGTGCAACGTGGATTACATAGGCTACAAAGAGAACTAAATGAGCAACCATTTATTTCAGTAATACGAAGCTGCACTGAACTTTGCTACAGACTTTCCACAAATAAAATTATATGGCCGTGCTTTCTTGTTCCTACTTTTTTAGCGATATTAAATTTTTACTCCTTAACAAGAGCAGATATAAAAAAAAATGTTTTCGGCAGTTTTGTTTAAAATCGTCTTCTTCATGTTGTCTGATTTTTTAAGGAAGTAAATATTAAGGTTTTAGCTTATTATGTAATTAACGTAATTCTGATTAATTGACGTTTTAGTCGAAAACGTATAGTTTCATGTTTTGAAAAAATTACTAATCACGGCAAAAACCATTTTAAACGAAACTGCCAAACATATTTTTGATATCGGCCCTCGTTTAAGTTTAAAAAAATATCGCAAAAAAAAACAGGGACATGACAGCATGGCCTTAAAACATAGATTATATATGTATATCTTATATATATATATATTATATGTGTATGTATATCTTATATAAGATATACATATAATATATATATATATATATATATATATATATATATATATATATATATATATATATATATACCGAAGCGTTATCAGAAAGAGCGAGCGATGTTGTTTGGTAAAGACCACACACGCATCGCAGGTCCGGTGTTATTGTAACTTGGTGACGTGGCCTCATGAAGGTAATATTGCTGTTCATTTATATGTACGACTGGAATATTGTGCAGGTTCAACGACCTACAACTTTACATTCACACCTTGTATGATCATTGGCGAAATATTATTACAATCACATGTATGCTTCTATGCTTATTCCAGCACCTTCCCCACTAAGAATTATTAACTTTATCTTCTCCAAGGACACAACCTAACCTTCCTGTACGGTCTGGTCAATGGAATGTGGACTTATTTATTTTCTTCTTTGTCAAGCCATATTATTTCTAATATTGAAATTTAAAAAAAATATCTTGTGCCTGCAAAATGTTGAAATTAACTTATAAATGAAGCTTAATACTATTCTTATTTTAAAAATCCTTGAATGGAAATTTTATTTCAATTTATAAGCAATTACCTACACATAAAATATTATAATTAAATTACACACAAAATTCAACTATGCTATCTTAACATGTTGCATGTTTTAGCATTACTTTCTATCAGCTTAAATCATTGTAAGAGTGAACCAATAGCTGTGTCTTGGACAACAAAGATAATAACACTTTTTCAGAAATAACTGGCTCATTCACCCATTCGTTGGAAACAGCGCAACACTAAATCCGGTAAGAATCCCCTTCGTCCCACACCTCTTTGTTAGAGTGGAATGTGTGTGAAAAAAAAAAAAAAAGGACGGGAAGGCGGCGTCAGAATTCGTATTTGTCACTGGCACCACAGACTCTAGTTGTTGCACTGATAATGTTCACAATATAAGTTTATGCTCAAAAGTCGAAATATTCCTAGTTTCAGAATGCGATGCTCTTTTTGGCTGACTTTCATGTCATGCATTTTACTCGCATATGGCCTGTAGAACATTTGGTTTAGTGCCACGCGACGATGATTCTACCGTCGCTCATGCTTCCCAAATACTTTAAAGAATCACTGAAAAATACAATAATATATTGGAAGTAGTCATAACGGCAACTATATGATGCTTCTAATAGACAAATAAGATATACGAGACGTTGCTCCACCGGAAAACTGTTTTCAGCACAGTTCACCCGCCTATAGAATGTTTGTGTCGGAATACGCAATTAGCATATCTGCCTATCAATACTCAGGCATCCGAGCCAGAAACATCACCTTACCCTTCGGGAATTCTGCATTCGTTTGAAGGTTTTTTTTTTTTATTTTCGTATATCGGCCTAATTTTTCGTAAACTACTTATTTACCTGCACACTGCAATACATTTGAAAAGCGAAGCAGAAGCGTCCTTAATTTTAGTAATTGCGTGTGTCGGGAGTTTAAGCTGTCTTGCGGGAATATACAGGTTGGACTTACCGACAAATTTCCGCAGGTGTTTCCTCGCGGAAGAAAAATAGATCGAAAATATCTAAAAGACTCCTAGATTGTTGTGGATGAATGGTTAGAATGTGAGTTGATTATTTTGTGTAATGCATTTGGAATAAAAGACAAATTAGTGGAATTTTGGGTTCCGCGTTATTATACGATGACTAGCAAAGCACAAAGCTATGGTCTAAGATATTAATGCCTATTCACGATAAATAAGGGATAGAACCATTATTTCTTCATTTTGTTGGTTGCTTGTTGTTGCTTCATTGCACAAAAAATGTCGTGTTGAGTAAATCAGCCGACCCCAAGATGTACTCGCGTGATGGTATCTGGAAGAAATGTAACTGGATGTAGTTATATCGACGTACGCAATTCTAGTGCAGATGTATATCAAACAAAACTAAAAAGAATAGCAAATCATAAAATCAGAGTATGCTTTAATCAACAAGGTACACGAACAACGAAGAATTCCTTAATTTGAATCTGGTCAAATAAAACCAGGACTGCCAAATAAGAAAAAATATTCAAGACAAAACCAGACCCCGCTAGGGCAGACAATACGTGTTTGAAGACTGTTTTGGCAAAACGACAAACAGATCAAATATGCGAACCACAAAAATACGTCGTCTCAACGATGAGACGAAACAAAACACAGTAGTTTTCCCGACACGAAAACAAAAACGAGGTTTCGGGAACTGTGATCTATTCCCTTCCCGTCTTCAGGCAAACAACCTCGTGTTCTCGGACTCGTTAGTCCAACTAAGGTTAATTCTACTACAGGTTAGAAAGAAAATACGTTTTCTTATGGGAGAGCTTGGCACAGGGAAAATTTCTGCCACTAGTTTCTCTTCAATCGCTAAGAGACCAGATAAATACGAAACCGTATTAAAATGAAATTTAAATAAACTTGGAAATTATGTTTGTCATTTAATTAAATTTTAAAGTGAAAATAAACCAATTTCGCGTTTTAAATTATGAACTTAATGTAACTTAAAATTCAGGAAAGCTCTGTGATTGGTTAGTTTGGTGCATTAGCGATACCAGCATTCAAGTGGCAGAAATTTTCCCTGTGCCAAATTTATAACATAGATCTTTCTAAAGGCCGTGCTAGATTCGCCGTAAGAAATAACCGTAAAAATTGAACAGACACATTTGAGAGATGCATGCTACAACACACCGTACCGCTACTTAGCCGCCGTAAGACCGTAACAGGGATAGAAACCTGTCTATTCTTACGGTGCGGTTACGGTTATTTCTATACGGCTACTTTACTGTCGATGTAGCACGGGCTTAACCTGTAGTAGAATTAACCTTAGTCCAACTTACATAAAAATTACACTTTTTGACAGTTGTGTTATCATTAATTTTTACAGCTGTTTCCATAAAGCGATGTTTTCCTCTGCCACAAGTGATTTTTGCACAAATACAGTCAGTTGACTCTTAAACCGTGCAATTTATCAAAATTAAAGTATTTTTCTGTAGAAATTGGTAGACATTATGTCTTCAGAACTGTCAAAAAATTTAATTCATACGATGACAGACAAACTGTCTCTGCCTGGTCCCAAAGACGGGAATATATTCCAGTTCCCGAAACGTCGTTTTTCTATTTAGTGGTAAACTACTGAGTTTTGTTTCGCCTGATAGTTGTATCGTATATTTGTGGTTCATTAATTTTATCTGTTTTTCATTTTGCCGAAGCATGGTCCTGTTGATAAAGATTTCTCTGCTTATTTGATTGTCCCCCCCCCTCCACCATTAGTTTTCTTTGACAGACATCTGCATCGCCGCACTGCGCCAGATAATATTATGTACGATTGTTTAAAATTTCAAATTTGTACTCCCTCTGCGCTCTGTCGTGAGTTGATGACTCGCGAGGTACGTAGTTGTTGAAGTGGCCGCCAGATAGCAGAGGCGTGCAGTGTTGTCGCCTCGCGTGTGATGGCGGCGCCGCACAGATGGCAGCACCATACTCTGTCGACCGCACGGTTAACGATTTATTGTAGTTGGTGCGCCACCAAATAGGTTGCGCTGATGGCAACTGTGATATACCCAAATGTACTTGTTCTACCCATTCTGTTTATTAATAGTTGTGTATTTTTGTAGCTTTGTATTGGCAGTGGCACAGCGGGTGTTAACCCCCCCCCCCCAAGAGCCTATCGGATAAAAAAAAGTCAGAAAAAAATCTGCAATGAACAGGCGGACTGTTTAAGTCTATTTTAAATGAAAATGTTTTAAAAAATTTGTTTTTGAAATTTGAAAATATATCAATTATATTCTGTAGCTATTTTATTTTACAATAAACGAAAATAATGTGTGTGTGTGTGTGTGTGTGTATATATATATATATATTTTTTTTTGCTAGGCAGCAACCCCCACCCCCCCCGAGCAAAACTACTTCCCTCCCCCCAAATCCAAATCCTGGCTGCGCCACTGGTATAGGTCGTTCAGGATAAAGTGAACACTGCATAAAGTTTTCTTTCAGCTATTTTGCAGCTATCTTTACTGATTTCAATATGAAAACTTCTATGTAATTTATAACCAGTGTAAACGTTTCAACACTCTTAAAAGTTAAGATCTATTGGTCCAATCAGACATATTTTTAATTAATTACAAGTTATGCTGAGTGCTCAATTTATAGTGAACAGTCTTATATTGGCATGCAAATACCTGAAGTACAAGAAAAGTGGAGTGATATATGTGGACGTGGAAAACATGAATTTAAATACTATTAGTGCAATGTCCCGTTCGTAAATAAAGTAGTGTAAATAAAATATGTCTTAGCATAAAACAAGAAGATACCAGCGTAACCTTAGCCTACTTTCGTCAAAATGGGTGCAGATTAACCCTAAAAAGTTAGAATTGTTACCATCATATAGGAATATTAAATAATAACAAGGAGTTGCCAGCATAACCGATAAGCCTTAGGCTGTTTTCCAAATAATTCGCCCGCGTGCTCATACTCGTTCCTACAATTGCGAGCGTGTTTTATCCATTCGGAACACCACCGTTTAAATTGGCTTTCTATCGGTCCTGTAGTTCTCATGTGATGAAAACAATTCGAAGGGTAACAGTTATATGGTACGAATGTAACACATAACGACGGGTTTGTTCAGGCGGGTTGTGCCTTTTCAATTTCTACACCCCTAGGTGTAGGCCTAGTTGGGTGTAAATGGCCAAAAACCGAAGGTGTAGGAAGTGCAGAAAGTCCGCCTAAACGCCTAGGTGTAGTTGAGTGTGAATTGTTTTGTTTATTTTCTGTGTTAATGACATGACAGTAACGTAAATATTGAGAGATATTTGAATGCAGCAAAGGTAGATGCAGATGAATCCGATTATGAACGTTCTGTTACAGCACCTATTTTAGCGAATCTGTTCAGTGTTTTGCATGAATTACGATATTGAATATGTCACATAACAGGTAGTTCTACTGGAAACGGAATGTCCATTCTTAAATTAATTGTATTAGTTTTATACTTTTATGAGTTGATATAATAATTAAGTTATATTCATAACAAATAGTAGCATAATCCACAGTACCTACATTACTAAAAATAGCAATTTTATTTTACACACCTCCCAAATGAAACTGAATACAATTTTTACTATATAGCATATGCTCTGATTCAAAACTGGAAAGCCAATTTCTTAAAAAACAACGCAGCTACTTGTAGCACGTTTAGAAAATAGCGTCGAATTCTGTTTTACAACTTCTACACCCAGACTATTCCACCTCGCAGAGATGGTGTAGAAGGTGTGGCACCCGGGTGTGGCAGTTGTAATTACACCTGCCGCCTGAACACTTTGGTTGTAACAACCAGAACGTCACTTCCGGCAAGAAAAACACGATGTTGCAGTTTGGTAGAAGATGTTGTAAAAGTTGCAGCTAGGTGTAGACCGCCTAAACAAAGTATTAGGGACTACGTGCGTACAAAGCAGGGGCGTCATTTCAGGTTTTTCCAGGGGGGGGGGACAAGATTTTGTTTTCTGACGACAGTGACCTTGTTGCATCTTTTTTATTAATTAAGCATATATAATTTAGATACTTTAATAATAAAACTTCAGTTTTATGTCCTTAAGTTAGCATTATTTACATTAAAAAATACAAAAAATATATTTATACACAAAAATTCCAAATCCAGGGGGGGGGGCATTTGCCCCCCCCCCCTGTAGCCCCAAATGACGCCCCTGGTACAAAGTTCGTGAATCAAATTCTGATTAATGATCCATTTACATAACTGGTGATAAAGAAATTTTCAAATTCTACCAACTGTAACTATTAACACTGCATGAACAAATACATAAAAGTCGCGTCACTTTACTAAGAAATATAGTGTTCCGAGAATGAAATTCTGAAAAATGGTTATCCTGAAATGGCGATATAGACCCTAGTGATCAAATAATATTCATACAGTGTCCAGATTTCGATAGCATGAAAACTCATAAATTAAACATAAACTTAAAGTTTACTTTCTATATGAGTGTTAAGCAAATGTACTAATGAAAAGTGGTCCCTTATATATCTCGTGTAATCAAAATATTTTTAAATGCCGGACATTTAGAAAATTAAATTACGACATGAATAAAACGTAAAACCCAAGTCATCCTGTAGTAGGCCTGTGGTTACGAGTAAGAAGTAGTTCTGGAAAAATGGTTCCTTAGCTTACTCGTGTGATAAAAGTAAGCTTATGTTCAAACAGCCTCCATTTTGAAAATACTAACAATATATGAACGAAAAATTGTATACTTAAGTACACTGCAATATGCCTACCAACATTTATGAAATCCCGAACATTTATACTTTTAATATTTTGTTCTTGGAAAAGATGATCAAACACCTGTCTGTCTGAAAGCATGTACACGAAAGAACAAATTTTAGAAAATTCGAAACAGTGTACTAATAGGGCTAAGCGTATGAGTAGATCTACTAAGTTTGATGAATTTTGGGAAATATTTCTCAGGTGTCATACTATGCCAAAAAAAAAAAATTGAGGAATTTCCACCATTCCAAAAATATGAACCTATGACGAACGAAATACACTGAAGTCAAGTCAACCTACAAAGCAGTAGATATGTAGCCTACCGATATTAATACAAATCTGGAAAGTATTTCCTCATACAACCTATATCCTGCTATGCTAACAATACAAATTGCCGCCAATATGAAAATATGAACTGAAAATGAACGAAATGTATTAACGTCTAGCCAAATTAGTATGTAGTAGTATATGTATATCGAGTTTGATGAAAATAGGCCGATATAAGATTTTATGTTAACGTATAAATGTGGGCATTATTTTTAAACTAAATATGCGGGATGAACTTAATACCTAAAATTCAAGTTGCGTTAAGGGGTTCTTTATATGTACCGAATTTGATGAAATTGTACAATACAGTTCCTTGGATATCTAATCGATCGGAAAACGTTAAAATGGCCCCCATTTTGAAAATATAAACATGGCATAAACGAAATACACAAAAGACAAGTCAGGTTACTAAGTACTTAGGCTCACGAACTTATATAATTTTCTCCCAGTTTGTTTTATTGCCGTGCATGTACATCTTGTATATGTGCAGCTTGTATGTGTACAGCTTGTATATGTGCAGATCGTATATGTACAGCTTGTATATGTGCAACTTGTGTGTGTACAGTTTGTATATGTGCAACGTGTATGTGTGCAGCTTGTATGTGTGCAGCTTGTATGTGTGCAGCTTGTATATGTGCAGCTTGTATGTGTACAGCTTGTATATGTGCAGATTGTATATGTACAGCTTGTATATGTGCAACGTGTATGTGTGCAGCTTGTATGTGTGCAACTTGCATGTGTGCAGCGTGTATGTATACATCTTGTATATGTGCAGCTTGTATGTGTACAGCTTGTATATGTGCAGCATGCATATGTACAGCTTGATGTGTGCAGCTTGTATGTGTGCAGCATGTATGTGTACAGCTTGTATATGTGCAGCTTGTATGTGTTCAGCTTGTATATGTGCAGCTTGTATATGTGCAGCTTGTATATGTGCAGCTTGTGTGTGTACAGCTTGTATATGTGCAACGTGTATGTGTACAGATTGTATATGTACAGTGTGTATGTGCACAGCTTGTATATGTGCAGCTTGTATATGTGCAGCTTGTATATGTACAGCTTGTATATGTGCAGCTTGTGTGTGTGGAGCTTGTGTATGTGCAGCTTGTATATGTGCAACGTGTATGTGTACAGCGTATATGTGTACAGCGTATATGTGTACAGATTGTATATGTACAGTGTGTATGTGCACAGCTTGTATATGTGCAGCTTGTATAATTACAACTTGTATATGTGCAGCTTGTATATGTGCAGCTTGTATGTGTACAGCTTGTATGTGTACAGCTTGTATATGTGCAGATTGTGTGTGTACAGCTTGTGTGTACAGCATATATATGCGTACAGCTTGTATATGTGCAGCTTGTATGTGTACAGCTTGTATATGTGCAGCTTGTATATGTACATATTGTATATGTGCAGCTTGTATATGAACATCTGTAGCTCTACTCAATGGTTGTTAGCAGCATGTCTGTGTGAAGTGACGTCTCACATCTGACTGTGTCAATCACAAGGTTGCTGCGACACCGCACGTCTATATGATTGGCTGTAGAAGCCCAAGCCACATGAGTGTTAAAATGTCCTATCACTGACTGTGAAGCACCACTGCAGATGTTCACGTAACGCACTGAAACAAACTGGGCCAAAACTGATTTCGCACAACTATCGTGCCCCTGTGTATACCAAGTTAGATGAGATTCGTCGCACGGGTGCAACAATATTTAGGGCTACACACACACACACACACACACACACACACACACACACACACACACACACACGAAGGTGACCTCGTAAGCCTAATTTTTCCTTCGGAAAACTAGCTAATAAATTAGTTTATTCTCGTGCTACCTTCTGACATGGTACACCTACAGTTATTAAAAAACATTTGGATAGTGAAGTTTTAAAATATGAAACTGACATTCTGTCAGTCCTGCAGTTCTTGACATTCATGTATTAAAAATTATGTATCCATGTCGGGATATCTTTGAAATCTGGGGATATTAATATTACTAAATACAACACGAACCAACGATTTTTAAATCCACGTTACCTTACCTAGTACTAAATATGTACAGTGTCTGAAGAAACTTTGGAAATTGATCCTCAGGTAATACAAAAGCGATCAAAAAAATTCTGAAGGACAGCAGTTTTTAAAAACTTAAGACGCTACGAACAATAGGGCCTGTAACTAAGAAGGTTCATTTAAATATCTCGTGTGACTTTTTTTTTCAAATTCTGCTACTGTGTAACTATGAACACAGCATGAACAAAATACACACAATTCGTGTTGCATTACTTAGAACTATATGTGTAGGCCTACCGAGTGTGATACAATCCTGTGAAAAATGGTTATTCAGACGTCTCGTGTAATCTAAAAATATTTTAGCTGTCACCATTTCGAGAATATGAACACAGCATTAACTAAACACATTAACGTCAATTTAACTAAGTACTAGGCCTATATGAATACTGAGTATAATGAAATTCTGGAAAATTAATTCTTACATATCTCGCGTATTCATAATACATTCAAATGGTTGATATTTAGAAAAAGGGAACAGTGCATGATTATAAATGTAAAGCCAAGTCATCTTACTAAGTTCTTTATTTGTACCGCGTATGAAGCAGTTCTGAAAAAATGGTTCCTTTAATATCTCCTGTGATCCAAATATTTTCAAACAGCTTCCATTTTGAAAATTCGAATATGGCAGGAATAAAAATTAATCGTAAAGTCAACTTTGTGTGTACCAATTTTTTTAAAATTCTCAACAATTTTTCTTCTGTTATTGTATGTGTTCAAAAACATATTCAAATATCCGCCAGTTTGAAAATATGAACATGAAAAGAACAGCATACATAAACGTCTATAGGCATCTTGCTTATAAGTATATGTTTACCGTGTTCGAAGAAATTCGAAAAGATATAATATCAAAATCACATTTCACTTTTTTTTACTTCTTTGGGTTAGAATTTGGAAATGTTAGCATCATCTTAAAGCGAAGAGCACTTCAATACTTCGGCTGGTTCTATATATATATATATGGAGGAATAATCGAAGCTACATTTCACACATTTTCACCCACTAAAGATCGAAGGTACTAAAATTTTGAAATTGAATTGAAAAACACTATCGAATTCGATCTGTTAGAACTATTCGTTAATAACATAATTTCCACTGTTTCACCTCCTTTTGGAATTGACTCTCATTGCATCCTAAAATCACTTTTCGGGTATTTACAAAATCACCATTTCCTAGCGAAAAACAACTCTATATCTGGAAGGGTTCGATATATATCAATAGTGTATCGATAACACAGAGGGTCTTTTGACCCTCTTAGAAGTCAAATTTGTATAAATATTGAAATTGCCTAAAGTCGAGCCTAACGTGCATTTCTATAAGAGCCACTGAAGTAAAAATCACGGTGATATCCCGTCCGGTTCGAGCTATTGTTTTCTTTTATATACAGGATGAGTCATTATATGCAGACAGTTGTGAATTCCTGAAGTCAAATAAATAAGGAAACAATAATACAACATGTGGCCTATTGTGACGTATGACGGAGCTGTACGCCCTCAGAGGTGAAGGTGGGAAATGTGTAATTGGACAATAATATCTCAGTCATATTCAATTAAGTAACGAAATTTCGTACACAGGCTACTAGTGTAGGGATAGACAACAGCAAAGGATTATGTTACAAAAAGAACATGCCTTCATACTCTATGCTTAGAACTTCATTACTTTTGACTTGAAGTGAATGGACATGACATGTAGGTGATCAGCATGTAAACATTAATAAAATAGTTGCTTTGAAAAAAATTGCTAATGTAAACCATTTCTTCAGAACTCACATGTTAAGTTGTGAAATGACATTGTGGTAGCCTGGAAGGTTGGCAGCCTGTAACAGTCTTGTGCATAACGTATTAGTAGACAACAAGATTCGCATTCTTATTACTCTTTAGTAAATGGTAAAATGTATTACTTAAATAAAATATTTTTATATAACCTATTAGGTATTTATTTTATATGTGAGTAGAGGAAATAGTTTTACAGCATACGTTCTAAATGCGAACCACGCATCTCCAAAATGCACGAATGCGACACTCTTAAGACAGGTGCACATATTGCAACACACCATGATTAGCCTTTATACCATAGCAACATGCATCTAGAATACGTGACCAGACTTTGCCTATATTGACCACTTCAGTTACATAAACAAAGCGACCCCATAAAAGAGGTCGACTGGGTGAAGGCCAGAGATCTTCATGCCCGCCCCATTGGCCCACCATGGTCACTCCGTCACCCAGGGTACAGCAAATCCAAGTATTGCCGTGCTGTGTGAATATCTTCGTACATGTATCATATGACGACCCATACATTCAGTGGTAAATCTTCAAGTAGTTGTAGCAGGTCTTCTTCCAAGAAGTGCCAATATGCAGATCCATAGAAACGTGTGGGAAGGATGTGTCGCCCAATTAACGTCCCATCGATAAGTCCCTCCCTAACATCCAAAGAAAACAACTGTTTAAGTGTGACTCCTCTGTTGCATGTGGGTTGATATGAGCCCACACACACACTCGTTGTGGAAGTTGCGAGTAAAAATTCTTCATCGGAGGGTAGGACATATCGTTACGAAATCTAGTACTTGCCTAATCTGGTTTTTGTATCATTCACAAAACTGCAAACAAGTAGACCTATCAGAAGATGCTGCACTGGCTGGTAGTAAAATCTATGCAAACTGTCTCGCCGTAAAATGTGACATACTGTCTATTGTGATTCGCTGAGCACATTAGGACTTCCGCGGGTGCTGGTATATGGATTTGCATGAACATAGTCCGATACATCGTGATCTATGTTCTATTGAGGTCGGTCAACAATGCAGTATCTTGCGTGTACAGTTCCTGTTTTACGTAAACGCTGATGTACTGAAGTGAATGAACGTGCATGTGGCAAACGTCGGCAGGAAACTTTTCAACATATCGAAGACGCGCTGCGAATGAATTACACAACATTCCACCATATGCGAGATGAATATCGGCTACACCACTCGATCGTACACTCTGTGACTAGTTGCTTGTAGTGTAAACCACAGACGCATAGTACACGACCGATACAACTAGTCATTACAAGAAGTACGACAGGTTACAGGAAAGGAGAAATTCACAGAGTACAGTATAACCTGTGTTGATGCGACACTACTGTGCTTCAGGCAGCAGTTATAAGCTTTCCTATATCGCTATAAGTAATCCACATACATTTAAATTCCAGTTCAAGTATAATAAGAATGTTTTATTATGACAATATTTTAAGTGGGCCGTAACGTCATTGTCGATAGTCAGTGTCATTACAGATAGAAACACACAACTGGACACTTTAGGGTATAGAGGCAAGAAATCGGCCATGGCCTTTGTTAAGGGATCCGTCCCAGCATTCCCCTGGAGTGATATTGGGAAACCACGAAAAACCGAAATCAAGAAGGCAGGAGCCGGGTATTATTTTTGATGCCTCCGATTACGACTTACGGTTACTTTCAACCGTATGTATTTGCCTTTGGTTTTTCATTTCTTGAACCAAACAAATTTCATAGCGTAATTGTTTCACAGATATGTGTCCCGTGAAAACACGTGCGGGTTTGCATTACCTGCAGACGTGTTTCAAGAATAGGGACGTAATTTTTAACCATGTACAAAATTTCTACTCTACGCCGAATCACACCACATTCGAAGCCATCAGATCATTTTGTTTTCATTCTGTTTGGTTTCAGTTTGTTGGCAGGTTTTCGTAGTTCCGCAATTCAGCTAACTGCGATTGTTTCCAAATTCTGGATATTTTTTTCTGAAAGCCCTACAGCAGCTGCCGCGCGTTTATCGGCACTCTTTTTTTTCGTGAGGGGGGGGGGCAATTTTCCTTTTTTATTACTTTTTTATTTATACTAAACAGGAGTGCATTTCTCTTTACTTGACAACACAGTCTCCTTAGTCTTCGTTTCTCGGTTAATTTTATCGAAAAATACGTTTAATAATCATGTAATACTGCTACGTCCAGAAACGAAATAACTGTTCACTGTTTTGCAACGCACGACGCTGTTATCAGGCATTACAAGCTTGTAACTCTGGCTACACATAGGCTAACTGTGAGACTGAAATTTGAACAGGCATGTGGTGCATCGTTAAGCGTACATCTACGCAAGGTGGTTAATGATTTGGCAACTAGTTCGCATATTTCCGTCATGACTAGTTGTCTTGATCGAGTTGTAGGCACTGGCACTTGATACAACAGTAACCAAAACACTTTTGACACTTGGCTGCAGTAACTTCTCAACCCAGGGGCGTCAGAATTTTAAGTGTATAAATAATTTTTTTGTATTTTTAAATTTAAATGATGCTAACTTAAGCATATAAAACTAAACTTTTATTATTAAAGTTTACATTTTATACATGCTTAATTAATAAAAAAGATGCAACAAGGTCACTGACGCCGGAAAAGAAAATCTTGCCCCCCCCCCCCCCCCCCTAGAAAAACCTGAAATGGCGCCCCTGTCTGAACCGCTCACTTTCTACATATACACTAAACGGTAAGTTACATTTTCTGTGTACACGTACTGTAATTCCTTATACTGCTTCAGGTTGCCACCTCCAAGGCTATCACAATATCACTTCCGAACTGAACACATGTGTTATTTCTGAGAAAACTGTTCACATTAGCCGTTTTTCGCAAGGTGACCATTTTTATTACTTATGTGAATATCTCAAAGATGATGGTGGGGAATGTGTAATTGGACAAAAATATCTCAGTCATATGCAATTGAGAAACGAAATTACGTATAGACTACAACTAAATTCACATATATGTTGCCACATTTATTATACAGAAGGTGAAAGGACTTCTCATAGAGAAATCATGGAAATGGTTTCGAGTAGCCAATAAAGCAGAAATTTTACCTACAGTGTTTTATCAATGTACGAATTGTAGTTTTTCTTGAACTGGCTAAACAAACACGTCAACTAGTTACAACGTGAACAGATACAAAAGTCGTGTTTAGTGAAACTTGTACTTATTTTAGCGTTTAGTAATGAACCATGATTCCACATAAATATTGTTGTAAGTTACCTGCGCTCTTAAAATCGTACTGGATTATTTTACTGGTTTGAATTTTCTGTAAAGTCCTGCATTTTCAATAATTTTATGAACGGACATAATGTTAAATCTGAACTTTTGTTTTTAATTTTTAATAACAGTAGGAGCTTATTATTTATTTCTCGTGGCCTTAAAAAAGCAAACACAGGACGCACATAGCTGCCTTGGTTCCTGACAGATTGTTATAGGAGGTTAAAGTAAATATAAATATATCAATAGTTAGAGACACGGAAATTTTGCGAATTCATTCGAAGATACATTATATTTCAAACTCTTATTAATGTGATTTTATTTCGTAATTGGGTGCTTGCTCAGAAAACTCGTCCTGAACAAACATAGGCCTGTATAGAAACACTGACTGAATGCCGCGCTGCCTTGTCACAGGTAGGCTACAACTGTCCCCTCACTGTAGCAACAGATTATGTGCAAGTAACTGAGAGTATAGAGTGTATATAGTATTGTGCAGTTCAGCCGGCAGGTCGTAGAACCCGCACAATAGTAGCTACAGATTATAGAATAAGAGGCTGCCAAAGGTGTCCATGATCGAGAACAATCCAACCAATAGCTGCTCTTCAAGTTAGCAGCTAAATGTGACAAACCTAGTCAAACAGCAGAGCATCCACAGAGTATTCTGATTGCTTTTTAAATACTGTTAAAATATGTGATTTTTTCATTACGTGAAATAAGACTCGAAATTCCTCATTTTTGACTGGAAAACCTGGAAAAGTCAGAGGAATTTGATCCTGATATTCTGTAGCAACCTTGTTTTGTTATTCGCTTCGTGATGTTCTGAGAATGAATGTGTGTAATTGGTAGGGCCCGGTAGTTTTCGCGAAAAGATTTTTGCCCCACTTTGTTTCAGTGTCTTACGTGCACACCTGCAGTACAACTGCATGGCTATTGACAGAGTGCTTTTGTGCAGAGTTGTTATTCATTTGACTGTGCCAATCAGTACACGGGTAACTGCCACTCATAACATCTGTGATTTGCGGGTTTAACCTTCACACGCTGGGTGTTACGGCATCCAATCACTGACCACAAAGCAGAGATGCAGGTGCGCACGTAAGGCACTGAAACAAAGTGATGCAAAAATCCTTTCGCGAAAACTACCGGGCCCTAGTAATTGGCAATCATAGCGCAGATTGTATTTACCTCGCGCTTATACAAACCAGGCATGTTAACTTTCAACGTATATTTATGCCGCAATCAGTCCTATATATTTTTTATAATCTTAATTGGTTTGACTGACTGCAGGCTTCAAGTAGGCCGTACATATAATGACGGGGTATGTGTATATATAGTGGGAGGAGCTCGGCTCAACTATTGTCACTTGTCAGAGAAGTATTCATGGCGGCTAGTGACAGGTCTTTGTGCGCTCGGGTTAAAGTGAGCACTAAACATTTAACAAATATCACTAGCCGTTACTACGTATAATTTAACATTTACAATAGTTACCTTTTTCGTTGTACGGTTGGCAGCGAATCACCAAATGTAGTTCCATGTGTTTTCTTATTGAAATGAAACAGTACTGAAATAAAATCTAATGCATTCGACATGTTCGTGTTTTATATAATGTAAATTGTTTTATAGCAAACCATATGGGTTACTTCCGACCGCACAATTTATCTCACGCGCAAACATTAAGTGATGTATCCAGGGAGGTTAGATATTTCTCGTCGTTAGCTGTTACGTGCGGAAAGACACGAATTGGCTGGAAATAGAAATTTAGTAGGGCTTTTGTGAGTGCTCACTTTATCCCGAACCGCCTTATACAGGGTGTTCGGAAATTAATATTACAAACTTCAAGGGGACTGAGTAGGCAATATTTTGAATAGTAACGTACCGTTTCCGTGCTACAGTCATTACAGTGTGTCGGATGTTCCGGTATTGTTTTGCAACCGGATAGGACCGCAGAAGGTTTAGTGTAATAAATGAAAGTTTTTTGTAACGTTGATTTTGTTACCAAATACATTTTGACTTTCTTCTGTAGTGAATCAAACTTACCTTACGTCACACCTCATTTTACATTGTGTTCTTCTGACGTCGTAGTGTCGATACGGTTGCAAAACAACACCGGCATATCCGACACATTGTAATGGCTTAGCACCGGACATGACTTCCTATTCAAAATATTGTCTTCTCAGTTCCCTGTACCAGCCCTTGAAGTCTGTATTATGAATATGCTAACATCCGGTACATAGGCGTCACGACGCTAGCCCGCAGCACTGCGACGCAGGAAGGAAGTGCTTGCCGCGATACGCAACGATACACTCGTTGTCAGCGAGATACAGCCCTCGTCGCTCTACCAGCTGTGCCTCGCTCGTGTCTCTTACAATAAGTCGTGCCGTATGTCCTGAGTTTCATTGTTCATGTATCTGTGTTAGATGTGTTCTAGTTCACTCTGTAGTTATAGGTGAGTAAATATTGTACACAGCATTGACAGGCGCCGTTTTCAAATGTCTAAGTTTCATTTTATAATGTATTGTATTTGTAAAAACACTCAAGTATATGCATAGCTGTTATGATCTCTCAGAATAACGTATGCAGCTGTTTGTAATGTTTTGAATGTTGCCGAGAAGAGTGCACTAATGAAAGACAGTTTGGACAACACGAGCTTGTAGCAAATAAGACCCCTAGTCCTGTTGTGTAAGTTAAGTCCAGTTAAGGTACATCCTGCACCGAAAAATTCGTACTTTTATAACTGTACCGAACACTGTTCAACTCTTATATAGCACATTTATAGTAATTTCCCACAAATAA
The DNA here is from genome assembly GCA_003012365.1 of Medauroidea extradentata. Lineage (NCBI taxonomy): Eukaryota > Metazoa > Arthropoda > Insecta > Phasmatodea > Phasmatidae > Medauroidea > Medauroidea extradentata. Next base: position 22,694 of record PNEQ01041753.1, read on the forward strand.
CATATATTTAGGTTCCGTAGTTTTCATACAAGCGCCTGTAAAAGTGGGTAATTTACTATTTTCGCTACTTACCCAAAGTAAAAACTATTCCAAAGATATTAATAGAATGATTTAGAGGGAAAGTAAACGTTTTAAGCTACAGAATGACACATTTATTTAAAATAAAGCGTTTTTTAGTACATGTAGAGTCTACTCAAAGGTGTACCAAAGTTTTGGTGTATTCAAGGTTTTTTAAAATAAAAACTTATAAGTGAAATTACATACAAAAGTGTCATCCTGTAGCTTAATACATTTTCTTTCGCCCTAAATGTCTTCATTCGTGTTGTTTAAATAGCTTTTACTTTGCTTAAGTAACGACAATTCTCAATTCGTTACTTTGACATGCTCTTGCACGTAAACTATGGAACAGAAATATATTTTATTTGTGGGAAATTACTATTAATGTAATGTGTAAGAGTTGGCCAGTATTTGGAACAGTTACAAAACAACTAATTTTTAAGTGCAGAGCAGTCTTAAATAGACTAAGTTTGTGTGTGTGAGGCACAAAATAGACGGAGTACTATGGGTACCGCTAACTGGCGTAGATACTGCGGTGTCTCTTTTACGTGGAAACCCCTAAACTGACTTGCAGTAGTGCTTTACTAGCATTCGGCCATATCAGTGTTGGAAGCATGATGTAAAGTCTGACACACACTTACACATGTGTATATATGTGTGTGGTTGTTTTACGTATGACAGTCTTAAGATTCCGTTGTAACTATTTTGATTGGCCCGAAAATTATGTTTCAATTAAACATGCTGAATTACATTATTTTCCTAGATATACAGACGTAATGCACGTTAAGTAACTTCGCCTCATAGTAAATAATTGTGCTTCGCGGGAACACATTTCAAACGGTGGTAGGAGGGAGGGCTCTTAAGGCTATCCAAGACTAGTGTAGATCAGCAGTCTCTCATATTCCTATGAAACTCACTGGAGCAGACAATGTGCAAGTATCTGAGAGTATAGAGTGTATATAGTATTGTGCAGTTTAGCCGGCAGGTCGTAGAACCCGCACAATAGTAGCTACAGATTATAGAATAAGAGGCTGCCAAAGGTATCCATGATCGAAAACAATCCAACCAATAGCTGCTCTTCAAGTTAGCAGCTAAATGTGACAAATCTAGTCAAACAGCAGAACATCCACAGAGTATTCTGATTGGTTTTAAAATACAGTTAAAATATGTGATTTTTTCATTACGTGAAATAAGACTCGAAATTCCTCATTTTTGACTGGAAAACCTGGAAAAGTCAGAGAAATTTGATCCTGATATTCTGTAGCAACCTTGTTTTGTTATTCACTTCATGAAGTTCTGAGAATAGAAGTGTGTAATTTGCAATCATAGCGCAGATTGTATTTACCTCGCGCTTGCAGTACAATCATGGCATTTGAACTTTTAACGTATATTTATGCCGCAATCAGTTCTATATTACGCTCTGAATCACGTAAATAGACAGCAGAAGGCTGGTGCGCGCTTCAGTCTGAGGAAGGACGAGGAAGGATGAGGTTATATCGCTTGAGCTCTCTACCCACGTAAGAAAGGCGAGCCTAAGAAATCGTCGCGTCGTAGAAGATGACACGCACTTGTTACTGCACACATATACTACAATGAGTCGACAGTTCACATTGCTATAAACTTGGTATCGTTGTAATCAGGATGAATGCTGCTATTGGTCAATAACTAAATATTTGAATGAAATAAAATTGTATTCTCTTTTAGTGCACCTAAGATGTCGCTAATTTTCGACATTAAAAACCTCATTTTCAGCAATTTTTGAAAAATACGAAGATGCCTCCTTTCATGTTTTAATAACTTCTGTCCATTAGGCCGTGGCATATAATCTTAGAGTAAATGGGTTCATTTTAGTAAGTCTGATAGTTTTTCTTAGTTGTATGCGCCCGTAGTTATACATATTTTGACATGCCATTATTTGAATACTATGCATGCTAAAAAAATTTCCATAAGACGACAATTTAGTCTCAAGTAACGTCTAAAAACTGACATAGTATCGTACTCATATAAAATTATTAATTTCACACCTGAATGGCCTTAAAGAGCCATGTTAACCCAGTAACACGATGCACTACCAAGCCAGGCGTAGACAATCACACAGAAAATAAATTATTGATGTTGTAACCGTCACTGTGTTGAAATAGGGACAGTAATGAGGCTTGGTTAGTTACTTATTGTTCCTTCTACATTTACATTGTTGTATGAATAATGTAGCTACTGCCGACAACCAACACTCATTGTTGTCTCAATTTCAATACAATTATATGTCCAAACTTACAACACTTTATGCATTGCAATTTTCTTGAATAATTAATTAATATCTCAAATACGGAGGGATGTGAGTAAATAAAGTTCGTCATGATATTTACTCACATGCCTCCGTTTTCGAGATATTATTTAATAATTCAACAACTGCATTGTATAAAGTGTTGTAACTATAATTGTATTGAAATTGAGACAACAATGAGTGTTTGGTTACTTTTTCAACTCCAAATAGAAAACGCAGCGTTTCATTACTAACGCAAAATACAGAGAAGTGACAATTCTATTTGGTGCATTATGTTAATATATTTATTGTGAAGGGTATTTCATATTTGGATACCAGTATGCTCTTGTTTAAAAACCATTGAAGCACAACTCGTATCCCCTCCTCCCTTAAGAAAGCTACAGTCAAATCAAATCAACAGTTCTTATCTCACACTTCTGAGAGAACGTGTGCACATTCCAACGGCTGTAACACGCCACATGTGTGTGAGAGTTTTAATTTTTTAACTCTTAAATCTCAGTGTGGGCCGCGGCACTTACTAGCGCTCAATCAGTACGCCATTGCTAATTTTCTGCAGTGGAAAGTTACAGAAGTGTTAAGAGAAGATGAAATATTTGGGTGGTGGAAGGACGGTACATAATGAAATGGCATAGTATTGTGAATGATAGGTTCCTGGTTGAAAAAAATCTGGGTAGGCAGATATCTTGGTTGGATTTAATTGTGACAACTGCTGGCATATAGTCAGTTCTCACCTTTTTTATGTAACTAGAACACGTTATGCTCCACTAGTTCCAGTAGTTTTATTTCGTATTTTGAAGATGAAATACTACAATACGTTCTTACTTCAAGAATTAGTAATGTGATAGCTTTGAATAGTGGTGTGAAAACCATGAAGACGACTGCTCAGTTAGATTCCATTGCTTTCATTTGCACAAAGTATACGTGAAGTAAACTTCACAAAGCAAAGTAGCACTCTCGTAAAGGTGTACTCATAGACGGCTTTAGACAATAAAAATGGTACAAGATGGCTCGTAAAATCTTTGAATGAACTAGAGGTTCACTTATAGGCAACCTCTGTTAGGTCATATTTGTAATATAAGTACACCTCATTGAGTTCAGTTTTTATATTAATTATTTCTCTTTGTTACAATATGACAAAACACGTGTTCTATATCGGGCGCTCTAAATATGTGCATGTGCGTGGTCTTCTAAATATTCGTAAATACTTCTTGAATGTAGTTACAGCTACAGTTTCGTTGTTAGGACTCGTAACGTCTAGCAGATAACCACACTGAGCTAGGTGGTACAACGGTAACACGTTGGACTCGCATTCTGAAGGACCCGGGTTCGATCCCCGGCTGCGATCATCCTTATTGCTGTTTTCCATGGTTTCTCGAAATCATTTAGGGCGAAAGCTGGGATGGTTCCTTATCTAACGTCGTGGTCGACTCTTTCCCAGCTTCTGTCATTGTACCGAGTTGTGTGTCACTGTCTCTATTGATCTCGCTGTTGACGAGACGTAAATACCATACCTTACCTTACCGTACCTTACCTTACCTTACCTTACCTTACCTTACCTTCAATGCACCAATTCCCGTAAAGATAAGAATGAGTCATCTGACTAAAAATAACCTATAACAAAAAGACGCGGGTATGTTTTGTTGTAGTTATATGTAGCAAGGAAGGATATAGGTATGGTATTTACTCACGAAACTTACATCCTATATCAATCAGTGAGCTTGGAAATATTTGTAAACCATAAAATAAATCTTTCATTTTGAATTACATCACATCTTGTTTAATGAAGGCATCACTATTGCTTAGTGCACTAGATGCATCCCGCTTCATCGAAGACTTTCTGCGACTTCACGCACAAGGTTTTCCTTCCAGCAGTGAGAGAACCACTCCAGCGTGTTTAAATACGTCACACAATCTTTTGTAAATACATTGAAGAGAGCCTTGCATACAACGTAACAATTGTCACAAAAGTGTAAACGAATGTCGCAGGATTTTGTCAAAAAACAATTAATCGAGAATATCCTACTGACAAAAGCGACAGAATACGATTTACGACGTCACGTGAAGTGCACGATGCTGCAAGCGGCGATTTGGAGACAGTGTCCTCAACACCAATTACAAATTTCACTAATTATCTTTTTGGTGGAAGATGAAATCCTCTACCGGATACGAACCACTTTGGACCACTGTACCGGAAGTTTCAAAAGACTTGTGTTTTAGGGATTGCAAGTGTGAGAGAACTCGTCTTCCGTGTATTTCATTATGTGCTTGCTACGGACAATGTGCAGAATAAAGCAGTCCGCTTTTTAAGATTGAAAGCTAACGCCATGCTTCAAACAAAATGTTTGCATAGAAACATTTTGTTGTAAGTAGACAGAGTTTATCTGGAAACAGCATGCCATTACCTAATAAATTAATATAAAATGTTAATAACACAGACTCTTATAATTAATTCCTTTTCAAATGTGTATTTATAAATTAAGTATATGGCAAGTTTAACTGTTTAGCTGGTGTTTATATTCTTGCGACGAAACTAAGTAATTTAAAAATAGATTTATAATCTTGCGGGGAAGGCGTATAAATTCACGGGTGAACTACTTTCTTGGCAACCCCATATCTTGAGAATTAAATTACTGCGAGATAATTTCATTTAATGTGCTTTACAAGTACCTGTGTTAGTGTCGTCCTGTACAGGAGGTAGGAATATATGAATTTAGGTACTTAACCCTAACAAACTTATTAATGACGAGAGCAATAATGTAATGGTGGAAGGTAGTAACACTAAGGTAATTAAAGGAATGAATATAAGTTAATTCGTATTTAATAAAAACAATAAAACTTTACAAACGTATGAATAGCAGTTGACCGTCCTGTTCGTAAATGCAGTATATTCGGCAACTGGGAAGTAAGCAACAATCGGAATATGTTTAAAGATAATATAAATATCTGCAAAATTGTAAGAGGGTTATTATATTTTAACCTACGATGGGTTGCAAAAAAACGGTAATGAATTGTAAAACTCAAAGATACGTATGTTTCAGCTACTTTCAACATAATCACCACACAGATTGAGACACTTGTACCGATGCACTAGCATTTCAATACGATATCCTCTGCAAAGACAGTTGCCGCTTGCATGCATATTGAACCACGTTGTCAGTGTCCCGCCGTTTCTTTATTGCTGTTGAAGCTTCGTTCTCCCAGATACTTTTTTAATGTCAGGAAAAGGTTGAAGTCCCATTGTGCTAAATGTGGGCTGTAAGGAGGCTGATCAAACACTTCTCATGGGAGTGAGTGAGTGATGAGTGAGAGATTTTGGCCAGTGCTCAACATCGAGGTCTTTAGCACTGGGCTTCACATGGCAAACTTACAAGTAGTTGTTGGGTTATGGCAGACCTATGCGGTCTGACATTGTCATGAAACAAGATCGTTCCTCTCGGTTTATTGCGGATCATTGCCGTTGCCTTCGTAATGTCTCGCTGTATGCAGCATCATTGATAGTTGTTCCTGGCTCCATGAATTCAATCAATAGCACATCTTGGTGATACCAGAACTCTGTACCCATCAGTTTCTTGTGTTTAAACATGTTTAGCTTATTTGGAGAATAGGTATGCACCCATTGTTTTGATTGAAGTTTTCGTTTCTTCATTTTCTAAGGAATCCATGTTTCATCTTCAGTCATAATTTGATTAAAAAACTTGTCCGTTGTCTGCGTACCGCAACAGAAATGACACGGTCGATGCCGTTCGCCGCTCCTCCTTGAGGTGAGTCAACATCTTGGATACCCATCGTCCACAAAGTTTACTGTATCCATGCGGAAAATTTTCGGACAATTCTGTAATCGCGAATCGATGTCTCTCACGAAAACTATATTCAAACACTGCACTAGTTCATCTGTCGCTAGTGACTTCTTGACCTGACCATCTTCGTTATGAACATCAGTACTGCTTCGCGAAATTTTCACCATCACTCTCGCACCATGTCATCACTCATAATCATAAAGTTTTCACCGTACACAACGCTCATTGGATTTCTGCTGCATTGTACCCTTCTGCCTGTACAAGTCGAGTGACTCCACACAGCTCGCATTTGGCCGTGGAGTTTATTGTCGCAGACATTTTGACATTCCGTAAGCACACCTCAACCAATGTATTTGTTTGGCCACTGAATGTGGTAGGGGAGGAAGGGGGTAAACAATAGTGTTGTGTTAAGATTCGCTTGCTATCGCTTCATGGGAATCCCATGAAGAATCGAAACTGCAATCACAACATGTACCTCGTATGCGTACCATGTCCAGAATATTTAAACGAACAAGGTTCAATAAGCAGGCGGCAACTTTCTTTGCAGAATATATTGGGAAGCAGGTGCACCGGTATAAGTGTCTCAATCTGAGTGGTGATTATGTTGAGACCTAGCTGAAAGATGTATGTATCTTGTGACAACCCAAGCATTTTACAATTAACTCACGTTTTTTACAGCTCATCACAGTTTAAAAAATAAACTTGGAAACAGGTAGGTGGGATTCTTAAGTTATCGGTGCAATTGACATATAGGTAATTTTATCACGGTATTGTGTTAGTGCCTTATTTTTGTAATATAGTGGTTATGGTTTTGTAATATAGTGTTGTTATTGTAAGTGTTGCAGGTAGCTTAGCTTGAAAATTGTCCTTAAGCCAACATTATTTCGATAACCAGCATGTAAAGTATTGATTTTTTACTGTAACCTACTCGGTGTCAGTCATTAGTTGTGTACGTGTATGGAACAGTGCAAGAGCGGGTTATAAACCCGATAATGCTTCGTTTGCATTAGTGGGACAGTGGGTCATAAGTGCATATGAATTAAAATAGTGTTTGTGGTGCATTATTTTTATATGAGAATGAGTACGCCTAAATGCGAAATATATAATTTCATGTTACCTAAAATAATTTATATTTACACAACTATGCGGTTTGTACGACTAAAATGTGTTATCCAAATTGTTATATAATTTTCTGCGCTTTCCTGGCAATAAATGTTTTAAATGTTTTAGGTTTTTTTGTGCGTTATTTTTTTATTTTATTTGTGAAACTTCAGTTCAGTGATGAGAAAACGGCATGAATGTGGTAAATGTAAACATTGTGTAACAATTTTCTTAATGTGTATCTGACAACACTGCTTCGTAGTCAGCTTGCATCATCGTCGAGCTGGGAAAGTTGAGAATGATCTGGATGGTAGGGTACGGTTATACGTAGAGGACACAGCGGCCGAGCGAGCTGTGATATGTTAGATCAGCCTGTACGCGTAGTGTAGCGATGCGACTGCGGGGCGACAGCGGCAAGGAGCGACGCGGGATCAACATCTAGTTGCTTCTGTGATCGACGAGTATGTCTGCGGCGACAAGAAAGCTGAAGAGTGTGTGTGGGTGGAACGAGCGAGGAGGTAAGGCTAGCAAGAAAGACACGTACTATATTTAAGGTGGCCGCCTGGTGAAGGGTGTGTTTGTGTGTGTGCGAGGTGAAAATCGATTAGGCGCTACGAGCGACGCCTGCCAGCACATAAACTGTGTCATTGCCTCAACGCCTAGAGTCGTAAATGTGCACGCAGTGTTCCTTACGTGACGTTGTTACTGTGGGGCTTTTAACAGAGTTCACCCTATCTTCGTATTTAATATGTCGCTTTAGCAAGGTCCTATGTAGTTGTAGGCCTCAATTCGGAAACCCATTACATATATCTTGTAAAATAGCGGTCTAAAAAATCCGTCTAAGCCGAATTCGAATGCCTTAAAAGAATGCTTCCAGTGTGCGTATCATCTTAAAATTAATTTCCGTAACTAATCTGAAGTGTTTATGTATATAAGAATATGTACGCGCGTTGTTTATTGGTCCCTGAGAAAATCAAATTCGGAAAACGCTGCGCGCAGGTCGAGTACCAACCAGGCAGAACCAAGCATTCTAAGTGTTGAGTGACTCATGTAATTTGAATACAGGAATATATTTAGAATGGCAGACATTAACTGGTCGTATATCGTAGAAATATTAGGTGTTATAAATAAATATTATGTATATCAATTTATAGGACTGTAAAGAGAAGGCATATAAGTTATATGTTATAGTATCTTAGTTATTATTTACAAATAGGAAATTTCATTTGGTTTTATTATCAACCCTTCCATCAAATATGATTGCGCCCAAGTTATGTTAAAGTTAGGAAGTTGTGTTTTGTTGTCTGGCATACCGAGTATATTTCCATTAATATTGTTGATCCTCGTGGAGTGTGGAAGCCTAGGACTCTAGGTGCAGAACATAAAGCATCTAGTAGCTGCGTGGTATTGTCGGCTAGGGCGGGAGTAGTTGCGAGAGGCACACAGCGACTGGACGCGCAGTATCGATCTATCGTGACGTGTAGGGGTGGTTGGTTGCCGTAGGGGGTTGTTTTGCCTTTGTTCTCGCGTGAATGACCAACAACACGACCACCCCCGGCACGTGCGCCACATGACCGGCCAGCCAATCACAGGCCCGCCTCGCCGCTACACGTAACGCTACTCTATGATAGGCCAGCCTCGCACTACAGCCACATCAACTTATCGACGATGTTTTCAGCCGTGTACGGGCTGGCCATGTCGCAGTTATCTGGCCGAACACAGGGCCGCCACCTCTTCCAGAAGAATGTCATTACCGCTCTCCCCCAAGCGCTCTCGTTGTGCGCCACGGCCGGGTTCATTGTACTGGATAATCTATTAATCTGCATTCTCCCCCATTTTTCATCGGGCGTGTTGCGTGTAAAACGCCAGATTACAAGCCAATAAAAAAAGCCTCTTTGGCGAATTTAGGCTGGCAGGCGGCCCGAAGTATCGATCCCCCACCCCGCTGCTATAGAGGCTTGGCTTGTTTATAGTTGCGTTTTAACGGGATAGCGCAACGTAATTACTTGTGAAACACATCCCATGTTCGATGCGAGGCAGAACAGCGCATCTTCCCGGCGAGAACGTGTTGTAACTTGCGTTCGCCATGAAGTTCTGCGATATGTAGAAACCAACATCCACAGACAATATGTGTCGATGTTTAGATTATGTTTGGGAAATGTGTGCTGAGACTATTTAGACTTTTAGAGGTCGTCGTCAACGTGTTGACGTGGACGTGTCGAGGTTAACTGGCTTCGACGTAGTACTCAGCGGCGTGGGCGTCGACCTAACTCAGTGTGAAGGGGAATGGAGGGAGGAGAGAATATTTGATCAGCGATCCTCCCATTAAAGTGGGGTGTCCGGAGGTCCTTACCCGGGAAAATATTGTTTAATCAGTATTCGTGTCTAAACTTCGAATAAACCGCTGGTAGTAATATTATTTTTTAGATATAATGTAGTAACAAATATGGGTGCCTCGGCGGCCGAGTTGCCACACCACTGGCTTTTCACTAAGGTGAGCCGGGTTCGATTCCCGGCGGATCGGTCCCAGGATATTCGCATGTGGGAATCGTGCCTAGTAATGCCACTGTTCAGCGGGTTTTCTTGGGGATCTCCCGTTTCACCCGGCCCTTCATTCGGCGCTGCTCCATACTCGCATCGTGTCACCCCTCACCAGACCTGACGTATGAACGATATTGTAGCGTGCCGCGCCTATTCTTTTATACGTGAAACAGTTCAACTTATTCACAATGTGTTTATCTACGAAAATAACACGCGGTTAAAAGTACGCTTCTATAATTTTAAAACATGTTTTTGGAGCCGCTCAAAATGTCTAAAACGGTTAACAGCTGTAACTGGAAATATATCACCCGGATTCGTAAAACACAACGTTGGAAGCATGCAGGACTTTGCTACAAACTTAACACAAATAAAATTGTAGGGTCGCCACTTTTAAGTCCCATAGGAAAATGATTGGTAGGAAAACGCTGCACGCCAGTTTGGCGCGAATATAAGCGATGCTGTTACCGTCAAGTGTGAGAAGCTGACCCTTATCGCGTCACTGTCTCCGCGCGTCAAACACAGGAAATTATATCTTGTGTATAAGCCTCTTATGTGCTGACCAAACTCATTAAAAAAATACAGCGTTTGGATGGGGGGGGGGGAGGTTTACCACCTCCTTAGCTTCATCCCTAATCGAACTAATACCTGACGAAATCCCGTGCAGACTTGTCTGAATGATAAATTTTACAATGAAAATAACAGTTACACGGAAAATATCTTCAAATACTAAAATTTACGAAGTTTTATTTGAGATGGAACAGAAATATAATTCTGTACGCAGCGCCCTAGATCATCTATACAAGCGAAGCACAAAATATTAACTAAACAGCAATGTAACATTTATTACCATAACAGCACATTCAAATAGCAGAATGTAAAGGACTTGACTTTCAACTAGTTTCGGATAAAAATCTACCTTCGTAAATAATTCATATTTATTTTCAAAACACTTTTTTTTCTTTCCAAATTTATACAATTGGATGTTTAATATAGCTAAGTTATACACAGCACTTGCGAAAGAATCTTAATTTCTTTCTAAAACTTTACGCCAATCTTTTCAATCTGTATGAGTTTACTAATCCTGAAATCAGCGTGTTCATAATATTTTTTTTTTAATTGATTTTTAATGCATGGTATGTTATGTTATAATTTGAGAGTTTCGGAACGTATAACAGTACTAAAATAGTTAAGCATAAATGTAAAGGTAACATTGAATGTTCATAAAATTGCCTACTTAATCAAAATGTTTGGATATTTCTTTTAATTCCAACAATCGTAAAAAATAATTCTTTCTAGAAACTGGTAAGTCAGTCAGGTAAACAATGATAACACAGCACTTTTTAAAATCAGTTTTGTAAGTATACTCTTATATTCTCGTCTAAAATAAGTTTATGTAAGGGAAAATTTCCCCCTCCCCCCTTCCCTGTCATCCCTCAAAGACACTTGGAGAGGGCAATGCCCCCCTCCCCACCCAGTAGTGTTGCCAGATTCAGTGAAATTTCTCTAGATCTAGTGATTTTTTAGTGCATCTGGGATTTAGTGAAAACTTTTGATATTTTTATAAAATCTAGTGATTTTTTCAGCGTTCATTCTCATCATAACAATTTTACCATTCTCGGCAAATAATTGGTCTTTTACTGTTGTTTTATTCTATAACTTTATTGGTTTAATCGAGTTATCGTTTTTTCGCCCTGCTCTACACAACATTATACTTTGCCGATCTTTATAGATCTTGATTTGGAATTTCAAGCCGAAAATCCCAAAATACATTTAGTTAATGACCGCATGAAGTCAGTTTATTTAACACTTTTGAACTGTTACTTGAAACCTGAGTATGTTAACAAAACAGACATCACAAAAATTCAGTACAGAAATTCTACAAATTTTAGGTCTGTAGAAAATATTTATTGTGGTCCAAAAATTGCTGTGGCTCATGAAAAAAAAGTTTTGTCCAAAAATTAAGAAAAGCAGTTGCTAGTGAATTGTCTGAACTTTTATGTGGAAGCTACCCATCAGTTTTATTCCAGATTTCCTTTTAATTCTGAGGATGTAAACTCTCTCAAATATCTGTCTGCATTATCACCTAAGAATATCAAAGACATTGATTCAATAGGTCCTACTGCTGTGAATTTTCCAACATCTTACTCTCACACTTGGATCAACTTGATAGTGGAATTGCGCTTACTGCAATGCCAATCACTGAATTTTGATGATAATATCTTAAAATTTTTGAAAGTGTGTCGCAGATGTAAAGAAAGGTGATGATTGTTACTTTTTTCCTGAACTTGTAATATTTTTTTGCTACATATTGACTCTGCCACACAGCAGTGCATGTGTAGAACGTATATTTAGTCAAATAAATCTAAATAAACCAAACTGAGAAACAAATTGTCAATTGAAACAATCAGTGGCATTCTTCACACTAAAAGATTGATTAACAAAGAAGGAAAATCATGCTATGATTATAAAATCCGTGAAAGTGTAATGCAAAAGCATAATAGCAACATGTACAATTGATAAGGCTGAAAAATATGTGGCAATTTTATTTATTGTATTTACATGTTTCAAAGTATAGTTGCAAATATGGTATGTAAATAATAACTATGCAAACTGATAATTACATCGTAAAATAATGTGTTCCATTTATAAGCTACGAAACTGTTGTGATACAGTATATGTAAACATTGTAACTGTGTAGGGCTTCACAATATTGTTCATGTACAGTTATCATCTGTCATATTGTATTACAGTTGTGTTATACTTATTAATTTCTATTAATATAAAATGTTAGTGAAATTTTATAAAAAATCTAGTGAATTCTAGTGAAAAATATAGACTAAATCTAGTGAATGTACTAAATTTGATCTGGCAACACTGCCACCCTGTGTTGACGCTCATGCTCAGCGGGCGACGTAAAGCCTAGTTACATAGAGCCTAAAACGTATCAACTTCACTGTACAGCATAACGTTTTAAAGCTTAAAGGTGTAAGTGCCTTAAAAAGTAGGGCGACGAAAAGTGTAGCTTCTGGGTTTATGCGTTATAGCCGCGTCACTGTCATGTTGCTGCGTTGCAGCCTCCATCTTCAGTGTAGAGTTGCAGCAGCAGTAACTGTAGCCTTCCTGAGAAGGGTTGCTGCTGCAACGCTCTCTGAAACGACAGAAGCCTACACTCTAAAAAATTGTTTGTAAATTTACCAGACGTGCGTACAGGAGCACTAAGAAAGTAGGTATGGTAGAATAGTTTCCCAGACATCCATGGTAGAACTCATAAACGTAATTATAACACAGTCAAATGCATACTAAAGTTACCAGAATTGTATTGTAACATTTGTAAACGTTTGCATGTTTACAAGACGGAAGTATGGTATCTGTCCCATACTGCGTCTGGGATAATAACTTCCTAAACATTTGAGGAAGTTTATTTACAGTGTAGAAGCTACAAACAATGGCCGCGAAAGCCTGCGAACTTTAACGATGACATATGAACTATTTCGGCTGCTGGAATTACTGCTCACACAGTAATATTGATAGTAACTAAGCGAAAATGTGCAGCAATAGTCAGCGTTCTTAACAGCACTGCCTGCCGCTATTTGTTATTGAAAATATCCGTAGCAAAGATTAGAAATACTCGGTAGTAAGTGGGTTGAGACATGAGAAATAATGCCATGAATCCAGGCAACCCATATGTTTTTTTTACTGTAACTTTGTTACAACGTTACACATCATTTCAATGATATATGACACAGCTAATCAAATATTAGTGAATCCAGCAGTTGCCTGATCTGTGCAGCGAAATTTTCACAATAAAACGTGTTTTTCTGGACAATACTTAGCTCAAACAGAATTTAGGCTATATTTTACTCTGACCTGAGATTAATTAATTGCGCGGAAGTAGGTATGTAGTTGTGAATCGTCTCTCGAATAGGCATAAAAACTTATCTGCAGAGCGCAGAAGTAGAGAACCGAATAAAGCTGTGTGTGCAACAAGCTAGGATTGTTCGCTGGCTCAGATAACACACGTGCATGCAGTGTTTTATATTAAAGGCAGAGATGATGGCATCTCAGAGAAGCAAGGGTTTGTGTCCTCGCTTCAAGCTGTTCGCAGAGACATCTGATCTGGGACGGGAAGTTTTTTTTCACGCTACTGCCAAACAATATATCTATTTTACTAGGAAATATTATTTGCCATCGACAAGTTTTTTGTATTTTATTTTTAATTTAATGCGGCACACGTAATGACTAATTATATTATTTTTTGTGCGTGTCAGGTATATGGGACCAAAAAATAAGGCGTCTTTTTTCACCTTTACCTGCAGCCGGCCTTCCGAGTAGGCTACACCATTTTGCTATTCACACTGGTAAATACGGGACTACCAACCCTTCCTCTTCTTAGTTGGCAAAATAAATTATGCCTGACCGGGTGTTCAAGAAACAGTGTTTGTTCGTCTTGTGTTCCCACGATGTGCTCGGCCGCAGTTCGGCGTAGCGTCGTACAAAAAACACGTCGCCCAGCTCCGGCACGGCTGGTTCATCTACACTCGCGGCTAGTTGCAGTCCTACTTTTTTTTTCCTAACCTACCCTAACTACTAAGTTATGTGTGAGGCCGGGGAAGGAGCGGGACTAAGTGCGTCTCAGGGCTGAGCCCCATACGCCTACTAGGGGGAAGTTTCATGCAGAGGAGGCATGCATCGCGGCAGAGAGGGATTGGGCAGACATGGCCGCAATTGGGGCCATGTCTACCTCCCTAGGTGTACCTATAGCTAAGCCATAATCTAAGAAGAGAGAGGAAAAAACCGGCATAGTACCGTAAAAACCCTCTCGACGGAGTGTAACCACTCAGCAGTTACATGCATTAAAAATAATAATGGCACTGGAAAAGTAGGAAAGTCCAGGTTGTTAATAGAGTTGTGAAGTAAGAGTGGGGCTGGGGGGGCGGGAGCTTTGTTTCTTTATTTATTTATTTCTTTTCCTTTATTTTTGGGAGGGCGCTGGTTTTTAACCAGTGCACTGTGTGTTAGCACAATGCACTGGTGGAGGACGAGGTTTTAAGGCGCCTCGTCCTCCCGTATCCCCAGTAGATACCTGAAACACACTTAAAAGTACACAAATTAATACACTTAACTAGCTCACAGGCAAGCCTGGTGAGCTAGCATTAAATTAATATATATAAACGACCAAAATAATATGTTAAAAAGACTAGAATATTACTTTAAAATGACTTAAATGTTACGTTTTTAGGACTCGTGCTTAGCACAGAAATATCTGTGCAAGCAGGAGCCCTCTGATTGGCCGTTAGTGATCTTGCCAGCCAATCGCAACTTCAGCCAATCACAGGCCTCCGCCGTTCCGGACCGACAGAAAACACCGCGGCTAACTTACAGCTAGCAATTTCTATAATTTAAACGTGTTAATTTGTTAGTGTATGATATAATAATAATTACCTAATTAATAAAATATAGCAATGTAATTTCAACAGCGGCGCTGCCACTGAGCCATAAGCTGTACAGTGTATATTATGCCATATGCTGTGAAATACATAGTGCTTCGCAGTGTTGTTTTCGTGGAGAAAATCTTGAAGTCTTGAGAAATATTACCTGTTACCCCAGGTTTCCCTTGTAAGTGTAACTTGTAATTGTTCTGTGTATTTGTGCGGCTCCTGCCATTCATACTCAGGCCGGTACTGGGGCTGAAGGCTTCCAGACGGGCCCAAGCAGCATGACAGGTGGTGATGTCAGCCCTCGTCAGCACAGGCAGAAAGCTCCTAAAGCGGGCCGTGCCAAACCTGATGCCTAGAGGGGAGGTGTGTGAGTGACTTATAACTATACCTCCGGCCAATCACAGAGCCCGCTGGTTCCGGACCGAGAAAAAACTAAGGAGGCCTATGCGCTAGAAGCGATTTTGGTCGCTTATAACGCTGATTTTCGTCAGGATTATAATCCCCAAGGCTTGCTATTAAAGGGTTTAAATTATTTTGGCTAGTAGCATAAAATTGCTCTGCCATTTTACGGAAAACGTCTTGCAGCAGTTCTTGTTTAAGCTCTGCATGCAAGTGTCTTATAGGTGTATACCTAGGTGCATCTGCCGCGATTCTGAGGCATTTATTTTGCAACACTTGTAATTTACGAGTGTGCGATTTCGCGCAATAAGCCCACGCTGGAGCTGCATATGTTAAAATAGGGCGGATCATTGTGTTATAAATTAAAAGTCCGTTTTTAAGCTTAAGGCCCGAGTTGTGATTTGTCATTGGATAAAGTGCCGACATGCGAGCATAAGCAAGGTTTCTCTTGCTTTCAACATGACTTCGCAATGTCAGCCTTTTATCCAGAACTACGCCTAAATATTTCACTTCATTTTTATATGGTATTTCCTCGTTAAATAGAGTGAGGCGGGGAAGATTGGCAGGAATGTGTCGGCGTGTGTAGACCACAGCTTCGCATTTGCCTACATTAATTTTAATTCGCCACAGGCGGCAATAATTTTCTAGCTCATTGAGCATTTCCTGGGCTCGCCGGGATGCGATCTCGGCACTTCTGGATCGCGTGTATATAACTGTGTCGTCGGCATATACACCTAGGTTCATGTTCCAATTAGGGGGCCGCGGAATATCGCTAGTATATAAGTTATATAAAACTGGGCCTAGTATGCTGCCTTGTGGTACTCCTGCCCTAATTTCTTTAAAATCTGAGGTCGCTCCGTCAATAGTTACGGCAAAAGAGCGCCTATTCAAATAGGAGGCAATGAGTTTAATATAACAGTCGGGGAATTCTTTTTCATACATTTTATAGAGTAGTCCAGCATGAAACACCCTGTCAAATGCTTTCTCCACATCAAGAAAGACTGCTACTGAGTAATGACGCCAGTTAAAAGTTGTAGTTATATGTTCAGTTAGTCTGACTAACTGATGAACAGTGGAATGCTTTTTTCTAAAGCCAAATTGCTCATTAGGAAAAATATTCGCGTTTTGAATATGAATATCGAGGCGGCGCAGCAGAACACATTCATGCACTTTTGAGAGCGTACTTAATAAGCTTATGAGATGGTAATTTTGTGGCAAGGTCTGATCCTTGCCAGGCTTTGGAAAAACAATTACGTTGGCACGTTTCCAGGGCGTGGGGAAATGCGCAAGTGTCATACTTGCATTTATACACTTAGCCAGAGCCTCTAGTGTAGACTCTGGCAGCTGCTTGAGAACTATAGCTTGTAGAGTATCGAACCCAGGTGCTTTGCGGGGCTTCATACGTTTAATTAGGCCCCTATACGTTTTACCTCGTCGGCATGCGTAAATTCAGGTTCGTCAGCTGAGGGCTGGCGAAGTCGCACTCGGAGGTCCCTATATATGCGAGCCACGTGTGCTGGGTCGCAGGGTTGGTTGTTCGGTATAAAAACCGTTTCTAAGTGATTTGCTACAGCCTCAGCTTTTTGCTGGGGCGTGTAGGCAGTACCTGCTATGCCTTGAAGAGGCGGGATTGGATTGCGCTTATTTGTAAGCGCCTTTGTTAAGTGCCAAAGAATATTATCTTTAGTGGTGAGACGGGATAATTTAGTATTCTACTGGTCTGTTTTCCAGTGTGTAATTTCGAGATTAATTTGCTCTCTAAGTGCATTTATTTCTGCTCTGAGTTGGCCTGTTCTACCTCGCGAATAGCGCCTGCGCAAGCGATTTTTCTGAGTGATTAGCTGCCTAATAATGGCTGGCAGCGAATCACTATGGGGCTTTGGGGTCTTTTCAGGGACAAATTGGCTAGTACCTGTTTGAATTAGCTCTGTAATATGAAAAAAAAAATACGAATCTTGTTTGTAAGCGTGTAAAAATGTTTGTAAATACATGTACATATTTGCATATTTTAAAAAATGTTGTATAAATGTTACGATAATTGAAGTATTGACGATGTAACAACTTGAGAGCTTCGTGAAGCCGTATATGAACGTGATCGTGTTGAAAGTGAACTAGTGGAGAATGCCGTGCAAGATGGCCGCCTATATGGACGTATTGTGCTGGCATGCAAGATGGCCGCCTACATGGACGTATTGTGCGTGTTCATGGTCTAGAAGTAAGCAAGTGGTAAGGACGATACAGCACACGAACCACGTATCACCCTAGCCCCTAAGC
>PNEQ01041764.1:0-33419 GCA_003012365.1 Medauroidea extradentata
ACGGGGATCCTTCAGCATCGGGGCTATAGCACTTATTTTTGGTAACATGAGCCATCGGGCTGTGCTAATAAGAACTTTGATCCGAATTTAGCTAGTTAATTTTTACAGTTTAAATTGAATTTGAGTCTGAGGTGAAAGCCCACCGCGTGTATTGTACAGGGATCTGTAACTGTGTTGAGGAGATTGAATCGTTGAATTCTATAAACATCGTGCGACAAAATGGTACTTCTATCATTTATTGGTAATTATAGTTTCAGTGTGCACATAGCAGGGTAGATATTTCGTAGTTTAGCGCTCTTCTCTTCTCGAATTCACGACACTGAGGTAAGGACTTGTGGCTCTACCGCTGAGACTACAACTAGCTGAGGGCATGTTAAGGCTAATAACATTTACTGGCAAAAGATAAGGGTGCTTGTAAGTGCACGTGATTGGAGCGAACGTGACGAGCTGTTCTGTGTGTGAGTGTAACAGAAGGGACGGTACCACCACACCTGCAATCTTGATTCTACGTAGCACATGCACAATGCTGTGGAACACGCATTTCAAATTGTGCAACCTGCACAAATTTCAGTAGCCTTGCTGAGCAAATTCAACAAAAATACAAAAAATAAATAAGCCTTTTTTAAATTTTTCAAGTGCTTACTTTCTCCTCAACTGCCTATATCACTTACGTTATTGTTACCTTTGTCATAAGCTACTTACTGCTCATTAAAGATAACATCTTTAATAGTTCCATACAATGGCACAACAGAAGTGGCCATGTAGCTTCCACTGATGTTAGGTGGAACACCCCCGAGGTACAGACCTCCAAATTTTCCTGGTGCTCTCACAACAGTGGCTCCTTCAGGCAAAGTCTTGGAATTTTCCAACACGTCATCTACACGAAGTTTTAGCCGACGCCCATTCTTGATGATACTTAGTGCATGGTACTGACCATTGTTGTATTTGCTCTTGGAGGTCAGTTTAGCTTCACCTTTTCCTGCATTGAAGCGAACTTCCAAGAACCCATTTGAGAGTGACACTGAGTAGTAACCCTGGATTTCCGGGCTCGAAGATGCTTTACTTGTTCCTTGAAATGTACTCAGAAGGATCAAGGCATTTGGTTGCAGAGTTCGAAAGCTCAGACCGAAAGCTGCCTTCTTCTCCAAGGAATGGGATTCCATATGGAAGAACCCATCGCCGAGGAAGCTCATCACCTCCGGTTCGAACCTACATGTTGCTTCCACACCATAGAACTGACCATGAAGAGGATTATATCCTTCTTGTTCCACTTGGATGTCTGCCATACAGCCCATGAAAGAGTTCATCACTTCAATCTTGTTAGGACCTGGTGAGAACCCAGGTGGCACACCGCCTACAAAGTACGAAGCATTTGACAGGTCCGGAATAGCAGAAAGAGATGGCCGTTCACTTGGGGCACCCGTTTGATTCTCACCTTCTACTTTCAGAACACCTGCAACAAAAAAATGTAGTACATTCCATTGAGAAAAAAATACACTTTCAGAACAGGACCACTTAAATTCAGAGTTTTATACAACTTGTAGTAAGATATGGTCAGGTAATATTCCTGTATAATTCAGTTTGTTTATTAATAACCACACATTTCACTCACAAACATGTTATTTTATTTAACAGAAAACTTTTTCAATGTCAAATTTTTTTCTACAAGTCAAATATCACAAGTTTAAAGATTTTCTGTAAAGTATGTAATGAAAATACTGAACTTAGCAAACACTGTATCTATGACTCAACTGTGTGCTGCAATACATTTTGCATTATTTCTTTCATTCATTACCACCCCAAAACTTGAATACATATTTAAAGTAATTCATCCAAGCACACACACTATTGACAAATAACAATACATACACATCTAATTTCTGTATAAAAAACCACATATACAAACACTTTCAGGCCTATGTATTAAAGGATAGGATAATATACGTCACTACCACAAAGCACTGAAATCAAGCTTGCCGTTTGGTTGACAGGATTAGGGAGCAGGGGTACGGGGGATGCTGTGTGTGCACTGATAAGACAGGAGGGGGTAGTAATAAGCAAAAACAGAGACAAGACTATGCAAACAGCTGACTGGCAACTCACATTCGTTCAGGTGCTGGGGGAAGGAAGAATGCTTTGCATACAGTCAATTAGATGAGAATGGGAAGTAAGAAGAGAATAAGGGTGGTAATCATGAACATTCTCTTAACAAACCCACTTTTCGTGGATGAGCGGTAGCAATAGCACTCTTACAAACAATCATCTAAATGCCCTAACATTGGCACAGACGTGGAAAAATTGTGTGTGTCCTGCTATATGCAGCATTTGCAGGTCCAATGATTTTTCATGGACCCTGTGCGAGGCTAAAACAAGAAGCAAGCACTCAATAAAATGGTGAATTTCCATGTAACTTTTTTTCATCTGGAAAGTATAATTAAAACATTAAAATATTATCTAACATCAAAAAGTAACCACATAAACAATAAATCAAATTATGATGGGCAAAAGTGGAAAAGAAAAAGTTATAACAGTCTAAATAAACTTATTGTGATACATGTACTCGTGGTGGTGGTGGTGGTGGTTTAGTCTGTAAAGTCATTGCCTGCCAAGAAAAATTTACAGGTTCAAATCTGTTCCAGATTGCCTACATTGTTTATTAACTTTAAAATAAAGGAAACATAACATTTACAAAAATTTTAAACTATGCAAAGTATAATACATCAATTGACAAAGTTAAAAAAATTTGTCTAACTGGTCAGGATATGAACTTCAAAACTTTGGATATAGAGTAGTTCACTATAACCGCACAACAATTTTTTCTACTCAAATAATTGTGTACGAATATCATAGAATAGACACGTACAATTAGTGCTCAACGTTGTGGTTAGATTCTTAGAATGACTATGTTAAGCAAAAACGACCTAACATTAAGTGCTGTCCAAATGCACCTAGAAAATTTTGTCCTTAATGTGACCTACCTCTGCTAAATTTTTCCGTTTCAAAATATTTGTAGTCAAATTGAAATAATTTTTCTCTGAGAGAATTTTTATGACTACAGTATTGCACCAAAAGTAAGCTGCCCCGAAAAAAATGCACCATTAAGTTTAATACAGTAATAAAAAATTAGACATAAAATAAATGTGAATGCAAGCCTCATAAACTACTATTTATTGTCTTTATAAATATGTGTAGCATGTGACTAACTTTTTGTATAACTTTCATTTACATTTTATAAGCCATATGTGTAGAAACACTTGCGAAATTGGCGTCCCTTCGATTCGTTGGTTAATTACACTACAAATTATTTTTCTATATCACGAAAACATTAGTTCGTAGGTTTCCCAAACACTTTCCGCAAAATATTTTTTTTTTATTTAAGAGACTGAAATTTACTTTCAAATCACAAAAGAAAACAGTTTATTTCCAAGAATCTTAGACAATTGTTTACGTGGCATAATTTGCCATTAATAGATTTCAAGTTAGCACAGTAGCTTCACCACAACTTTTTCAGCATACATTTTTAGAAGCGCCTGGTTTTTTTTACCGGTTTTGTTGCCTATAGGCAATAGCCATATCTATTTTACATACAATGTGTGAATACAAAGCACCGGGATAAAATACAATATTCACCATAGAAAGCAGATCATCAGCATGGAAAAATTATACGAACAAATCAGTCACTCAATAGCCTGCCGGCTACTAGAGCTGTTAATTAATTCAGTTTCCCATTTCTTTGCTCCATGTGTTACGACTGGCAGAGACTTACGAAGTTTACAAAAAGTAACCTACTACAGTTAGCCAGGTTTTCTCAGTGAAGCAACCAGTATGATCGAGCACCAGAGGTTAACCACGTTAGAAATAAAATAGTGTAAGGAATAAGCCCTTTCTAGTTTTTTTTACAAAAGAAAACTCAACTCAGATCACATTTTATATTACTCAATAAGTTCGTAATAGTGATTTGGGACTAACTCCATATCATTTTTGAGTTCTATATGGTAGTTTTGTTAGACATTTACAAAAACTCACGAAGGTAAGAGTAAGACAACATTTCAGCTTCATGTGTAAAAACTATAAATTGGTTCAATAAAAAAATAAATAAATAAAAACAAATTCAACTACAGATAACTGGATTGTGGATAGTAAAAAGAACCAAAATAAATATGAAAACATTTAACTAACAAAACCTAATTAAGAATTGGTTAAATATAACAATTTGTAAAAACCAATATAATGTAAGTAATTTATACATGTATGATGATAAAGTTAAATTAAAAATACCAAATTTATGAATTGGTTGAATACAATAACTCCGATAAAAGCTTCTCTATTAACGTTTTGCTACCCTGCTTGAGAGCATGTTAAGCAGATGAAAAAAATGTGAACTGTACAAACAACTAGAACCCCAACAAAGTGCAACTGAGTGTACACTCTGTTCAAAATATCTAAGTGACATGAATAAACCAATATTACGTGTAATAAATTGAAAATAACATGTAAAAATGTGCTGAAGGTAAAAAATATTTAGACGTTTTTATTCTTGCAATATTAAAATCCTGTATAGCAATAGATGCATTTATCACAACCACTGGTGATCGACAAAACATCATATGACTGAGAAAATTTAACTAGAGGCGTAACCAGGATTTTTCCGGAAGGAGGAAGAATGGGGGATATTTATGTTGCAATGTACCATATACATATCCCTACATACATTCACACACACAGAATAATGAATGATTTTGTTTGCTTGATACATTTGCAGTTATATTTCAGAACCTCAGTACTGTAGTGGAATGGAAAGTGTGATGTTTCCTCAGAATTTTGCGATGGTGTCCCTCCCCCTCAACCCAGGCTTCAAGAATGAACCTACCCACCCATCTCTCGTCATAGGTTTTCATGGACACATCCTGTTGATACAAAAGCAATGTGAACACTGTTATTTACTGTCCCTTACTTGACAGATAATGCCTAACAAACTTTTATGGACAAGAAATTATGTAGCTTTTTCTGGAGGAATACAGTATTATTTTACTGTAGTATCAATGGTGGAAGTACAGTTAGGTGCAAGTAGTGTGCTAGATACTGAGCGCATATCATAAGGTGCATGAGAAGGTAAAGCACAATAAAACAGTTAAATCGTATTAAGTTTCAAACTATGCTAAATGAATTGATGGCCAACTTTAAGTGAAACAATATTAAAGTAAGATCTATGCAATAACAAAACAACTTTCAGCAAGGCAACAAAAGGGCAGACGTCATGTACACACATATTTCTTAAAACTTAATTTATTGTGATATTATTAAATTTGAATTATTTGCCAATATAGATTTACTAGTTGCCCCGACAAACGTTTTGTCACATAAATAACTTACTGTAAGTGTGTTAGGATGTGGTATATAAGTGGAAGATGTCTAATAATAAAGAAATTAATAAATAATAATAATAGGGCTGCGGCACCTGGTGGGGATAGACTGGTATGAGCTCGTGGGGATAGCCAATCAATTATCACTTACACAGTTATCGACTGGGTTATAAAATTATTAAATTAAAAATATTTACTAAACAATAGCACTTAGGAGTGTAAAAAATAGATAACCTATTCGCAGACCTACCGAATGTATATACAAAATTTCATTGAAATTGGTTGAGCCGTTTCGGAGGAGTATGAAAACAAATACTGTGACACGAGAATTTTATATATTAGATTTCTGCTTCCATATTGGTTTAAATACACAGAAATGCATGTTATGTAGGTCATCAGTGTTCTGTGGAATGAGGATATACTGCCTGGAGATTAGCCATACCATAGACTGTCAGCCATTGTTGCAGATCAGGTCTCCCTGGTCATTGTGAATAAATCGCAAGCGAGTCGGTAAACAAGTTCCGCAGTTTGGGGTTGGTTTGTTGACATGAAAAAAGTCAGCAGCAGCTGGAATCCCTCCGCTACTACGCAACAAGACTATTGCCCGTTGCTCAATCTTAAAATTATGAACTTTTCTCCAAAACCAGTGACCTTGAAGGGCTTGAAAATGGAAAAACTTGAAAAAAAAACTGTCTGAATTTAGTTTTATTTAACGTCCCATATCATGAAGGTACATATCTCTTACACCACCGTCCATATTTACTGCTTGCTTCCAGTAACCACTCTTATGAGGAAAAGTCTCATCAAAAGAAACTGAAGCACGTTACTAATTATAATTTAAGAAAGTCAGAGAAGCCATATTGGTAAAATCATTACATTAAACTTTTTGGGGGGTTAAAATCACCCGCACCCTACGGCCACGCTTTTACATTTAATTAAATCTCCTGGGGCCGCAGCCCCCGCCAACACATCCTGACCGCTTGGAGTCTTGCATTTCAATCTTCCACGAAGATGGAGGCTGGCTTGCAGGAAAGAGTACCGAGGTCACTGCGCCCTTCGCCGCGATTAGCTGGCTCAGAGCGCGTGAACCTGGTACTTTCCCTGTCTGCGTGCTACACCCGAAAACAACTAAAAGGAAAACGGGTCGCAAAACATCGCCAAATATGGGCGTAGAAACTGAAAATTCAAGGGTGAGCACACATCACCTAACCATCACCAAATATGGGCATAGAACTGGCACAGACACAACAAAGACAAAGCTGTGCCCCCTCCACCTGACCCTCAGGCCTTAACAATTAATATTATACCCTAACCTGAATTTAAATAACTATCCAAATAAAATAAACAAAACTTTTCTCCATAAGAACAGTTATCTTCAGATACAATTCATTAAATATATTAAAACGAAATTTAAAGAAAATAAAATAACACATAACTGTGCCCCTGCAATGCTACACCATCTTATCTGCCTTTGAGAGCAAGTTGCGGGCTGCGAGTCAGGTAGGGGCGGCTCATGCCTCGCACAACTTCAAGAGAGCTTGTGACATGCCAACGATATGCAAATTGTTTAAGAATCTTGTTTCCTGACAACGTGTAGTTTACAACGTGTATCTACCCCACAAAAGCGACAGTAAATACCAGCCTCAGGGAGAGAAAACTACAATGTGCAGTTGGCTAGCAGCTCAACTTAGGTTTCATAATTAAGGAGGTGGTTAAGGGAGGAATACTGCATGCACAACCAATTAGACAAAAAGGGGAAGCTTATGGCCAAAGTTACGTTTGTCTTGACAGGGAGAGCAAGGCATGTGATTTCAGATCGACCTGCTCCTTTCCCTAAGCCCTACCATGACTACGGAGACGGCATGGAGATCTATAACACCCCGGGAGTGTAGCTGACTGGCGTGTTTGTTAGCGGTCACATTTTTTAAGATGGGACAGTTCCCCACATATTGTGTGTGGTTTTTCATGTACATTTATGTAAATTATTTTTGAACTTTTATAATTACTGTTCATCATGTTACTGGGTTTTTTTCATTTGGATAATTTAAAATTGATAGTCGAGGAAAATGTGTGTGTCAAGCTGCTGTCGGAAAATTGTTTTTCATGTGATCACTTCAAGAAAATTATTAAAAATATTAACTACATGTAATAAATGTTAATACAATAATATGTTAATTGTTTAGAAAGGTAGATCCAATACAACCATTTCAAGAACTATCTCCAGAATATAAGGCAAGAAAGACCAGTAATCCAAACATTTCTCTTTCGCAGTAGGACTGTGTTGAATGGTTGACAAAGAACATATGTAGGTATAAATAAGCTTTTCTGATGGTTTTGTTTGCTTTTCTCAAAAAATAAACTGTCTATTCTAACACAAACATAGTTTTTTAGATTTATCAGTGAAAAAATAATAAAGTCTTTTTTTGAAGTGATGTACTATGGTTATGCTGCTTTATTTTTTGTACATTTTGCATCATTGTAGTAAGTATGACATTTATCACACAGGCAATACATAAAATATGATGTACGAAAGGTTATAAGTTAGCAGACCCAAGCTACTTAAAATGTAGTTTTGCTCATAATTCCAGGGAAGAAAACACTCAGGATGCCTACTGCTTGTTCAGAAGACATTACTGATTAGTATAACTAAGCAAAACTGATAATTTTGATAGTTTGTTGAATTTCAAATATTGGTCTAATGTTTACAAGCTGCTCAAATCAACTGTACGTGTAAGTTAATTTCATATATGCTTACACTCCTCCAGGTTCCTTTTTCGATTGAAATATCTGCTTGCCTCCACAATGGTCCAGTTCCCATGATTGTGCCTTTCTGCCGTCCGTATTCTGAAAGGTGGACTGCCTTCATATGCAATGTAGAACACCACTTGGCCATCAATCAACGAAAGTGATATGAAGCCCACCTAAGGGAAAATAAAATTGGAAATGATTCATGATGTAGTAAGTCTATTTAAAATACACTGTAACATTACAGTCTGTGAGACTAAACAACCACCACCACATAGTCATAGTTCCACCTGACCCCTCGTTAACACTTAGTTCATACCGTGCCCAACATGCCCGGTCCACATCAAAAGCAGTACCGTACATGATTTGTCAACGAGTGTGCATGAATGGGGAAGTGTGTGCCAAGCAAGACGGCAAAAATACAGTACATTATGTGACATGCCAGAGTTACAGTAGCCCATCACATCTATCCATTACTCAGACTTGTTCAGTGGTTTCATTCATTCATCATAAGCTTAGCAACCTTAAGCTTTTAATGGACGGATGGGTGAAAATACAGAACCTTCTACACATAAACATCTTGTCTATTGTTCTTTTACGGAAAACTTAGTTTATCCTCAATTGATCGGTGGGTTTTGTTTTATTGTATCGTAATTTGTTTTCTTATTATTCTTGTTTTCATGTGTTTTGATGTGTGCCAATATTTATTTAAAAATATGTTTCTTTAATATACTCTTTAATTGCAACGTTTTTCAAGTGTCTATTGTTGCCTGAATGTTTTTAAAAATGTGGTTTGATATTTTGTTTGTAATTTTTAGTCGCCATTGTTCCATTGCATCTGTGTTGCATCAGCTATTCCATGTCTTTGTACCCTTCCGCTTGAACATGATGCAACAGGGAACAATAATCCAAGATAAGACATTTCAAAATACCAATAATGTTTTACTATGTTTGTACTATTTTTCAAGTGTCCTTTTTTTTGTCTTTTGTCTTGTGTAACTTTGTTCCATTAAGTGTTTTAGTATGGGAACTACTTCGCACTTCACGAAGTCAGCCCCCCTCACGGGGCTGACTTGGCGACGCCGAACGCCATGTTAGTTAGTCGGAACTTGACGCACGGAGGATATAGAAGTTTTGTCCACCCCGGATCCTTCACCTGTTTTTGCATTGGCCATTTTTAGTTTCAATAGTTTAGATCTTAATTACCGGAACAGTTCTTGTTGTTTTTGACCTGGGGTTCCTCAACCCCTGCCGGCCGTCGCATCCAGGGACTTAAGTTTGCACATTAAGTACACAGTCAGCCTAGTGCTGTTTTGCAGTGTAACCTACTGGAGAGATTTGTGCTCCAGGCCCGCTTAACTGGCATTGGCCTTCCGCAGATACCAGCCTATTGTTTATGGCGAGTAAACTACGGAAACTACCTATTCATGTCTTTCATTTAAGAGTATTGTTTTCCTCACCCTGTCCCTGGTGACGCATAGTGTATGTACATTTGAGTGTGCTGTGGCGTGGAGACTGGCCCTAACAAGTCCCCGAAGATCCATTGTTTGGAGGGTGCAACAATCCACTGGTATGTAGCCTGCCTTGTGGTCGTTGGCCTGTCGACCCTGGGATCATTATCAAAGGGGGTTTCCTCCGCGGCTTCCACCGCGTACCCTTTTGCCCACTATCCATCTCTTCTCAGCTATCCCTGCCAGCCGGTCCATTCCCGTAACTTTGTCATTCACATCCCATCCGACTCACCTACCGAGTTAGTGGCATCGACATCTATACGTTCCACCCCTATCACCCACGTCAGTTTTTTTTAAATACCTTTTGTCTACCATGATATTCAATTATTTATGTAGTGTACATTAGATAGCAAATGTAATTTTTGTGGAGAACATTTGTTTAATAATTACTTTTTGATTATGTCATTTGGCGATATTTACTCAACAATGGATGGAAGATACGCAATTAAAAATTGCTTGGTTAGAAGACAGGCCTGAACAAATGGTAGAATGGTAGATGGACAGATGCTACGGGCTATTTACGGGCATGGGCCCGAGTTTCTTTGCATTTAACGACAATTATTTTTTAAAACATAAATGGGAGCCGATATCGTAAAATCGCTTCGTAACTTTGTTATGACTGATTTAAACTGCTTACTCTAATTTTGTCCACTCAAAAGACTGTTAAATAATTGCTAATTAGTTAACTTACGCAATTACCTTTTAATTGATAAATTAGCTATACTCATCATACTGTTTGTCTCGAAAAATTACATTGCATAGTAAAACCAATTAGCAACAAAGTTACGAAGCAATTTTACGATATCAACTCTTGTATGCATTTAAAAAAATAATTCTCTCGAAAACCGAGAAACTAGGGCCCAAGCCCTTAACTCTGGCCTTAGATTATTTATTCGCAAAACTTACAGACACGGGCCTCTGCCACTAAGACTACTTTAATACCCATATGCATGGATATTTGAACTTATCAGGCTGGTGCAAGTGTTGTGACAATATGTAAGAAAATGTTTATCTCTTGTTAAGGTTGAATGCTTTTGTAAGTTAAATGCTGCAAGAAAATTAATGCAAGCAAAAAAATTATAACTGTATTTATAGTGGCATCCCACTATAATAACTGAAAATGACAGCAAAAATTGTCTTCATAGCAGACTGTTGTTATATCCAAATAATTTTACATGTATTATTGTGAGATGGTGCATTATAAAGTTGTTATAGTGCACATGTGACAAGTTTAATATACCAACTGAAGATCTAAGCTGCAAGCATAGCATACAACTGCCTCGTCGGAACATCTTTTACACACTTGGTCCCGAGTCTGTAGATACAAGTTACAAAACAAAGTTAAAAATCAGTGTCACCAACATACACAACTAAAAACCTTTTCATTGCCAACTTAACACCTTCCCTCAATGAAAAAAAGGAAAAGTTAAAAAAAATTCCAAATACATCAATCAACATTGAAAGTTTTTAATAAAAAATCATTCTTTAAAACAGTCTAATGTCCTGACAGAATTTTTTGCGGGAAACCCTAGAGACTGACTTAGTCAGGCTGTCTGCGACTTGATCATTAGTACTTATATATTTCAAATTTATTAGTCCACTGTCCATTTTCTCTAGTACAAAATTATATCTAATATCTATATGCTTCATTCTGCGATGAGATGCTGGATTTCCAGCAACGTAGATAGCACTTCGATTATCTTCATTTACTATTATGGGATAAGTAATTTTTACCCCAACATCCTGCAATAAACTCTTGATCCAACAGGCCTCACTCACTCTACTGCTCAAAGCAATGTACTCTGCCTCAGTTGAAGATAGCTGACACACTTTTGCTTTGATGAGTTCCACTACACTGTGCAGCCCATGACTTTAAATAGAAAACCACTTGTTGACCTTCTATCTGTTACATCACCTGCATGATCAGAGTCCACACAGCCTTCTACGTATATCTAAAGCTCCACAATTCTTACTATAAACGAGCATGTAGTTTACAGTTTCTTTGACATATCTCATAATCCTTTTGAGGAATGTTAGAAGTTCTTTACTTGGTCGAAGCTGACATCTACTGGCAAAGTTTAAAGGGAATGCCATATCAGGTCTGGTTCCCAAAACAGCATACATCAATGATCCAATAATGCTCCTACATTTATGTCCTACAATTTCATTTAATACAGCAGAATCACTTATTTTGAATTTTTGATCCAGTGAAGTTGATGTTGGTCTACTATCTTCCATTTAAAATTTTTCAAGTATTGCTTTCAAATAGTCAACCTGATCAATCTCTATCGTCCCTCTTAACAAATCTTGGACAATGTTCAAACCTAAATAACATATCTTGTCTCCATAATCCTTCATACGAAAGACAGATTCAAACTTTCTTTTCAAAATTTCAATTTGATCCAAAACTTGACAGAAAATAAAAATATCGTCAACATAAACTAAGACACAGATAAACTTCCCTCCCTGGTTTTTGACATTCAGGCAATAGTCTGCTTTGGATCTCTTAAATCCTTCTCCCAAAATTAAGTTATTAAATATTAAATTCCAATTCTTCGGAGATCTTTTCAATCCATACAAAGATTTTTTGAGCAAAATAACCTTTTTATCTTGGGTCATTCCTTCTGGCTTCTTCAAATAGACCAGTTCTTCAATTTTTCCATGCAAAACGGCGTTCTTCACATCCATTTGACGAATTTTCATGTCCTTATTTGTAGCCACAGCTAATAAGGTTCTGAGGGTCGGAAGTTTAGCCACTGGAGCAAAAATTTCATCAAAGTCAAAATTTTCATCCTGCTGAAAGCCACGCACAAGGCGAGCTTTGAATTGTGTTACGTTTTCTTCTTTTTGTTTCTTTCAAAAAACCCATTTTGTATCTATTGCTTTCTTTCCTTCTGGTAAATTTACTTCAATCCAAGTTTTATTTTCGTAAGCGCACCATTTAAGGGCCAAACTCGCATTTGGAAATTGAATTCGACAACTGAATTTTATTAATAGATCCGTAAGTAACGTAAATGAAAGAATTCTTTCAATGGCACCCAGTTCTTCTTTAATTGCAGCGTTCCATTCTTCTTTATCTGGCCCTTTTACAGCCTGCTTGTATGATAACTTCTCTTCTAGAGAAGCTATTAAACATGTTTCAAAGTCATTATATTTTAATGGTCTTTTATTATTTTCTCTTGACCTTAAATTTTTAGAATTTTGTAGTTGAACTTTGTTTCTTTCAAGTTCTGGTTGATAACATTTTCCTTAAGAAAAAGACATTTGCTGTTGAAGCTGATGATTATCTGCACGAAAACCGTAAAAGTCACCTTCGTCTTCATTTTCAACTCCTACATTATCTTCAGCATTAACATCTTGTATATCCATATCTACTACTCCACGTAGATTCTCTTCATCTTGTGCTGAATTAACAGGTTCTTTTGTTTCATCATCTTCTGACTCCATCATTCTTATGTTTTACTTTTTATTTTGTAACTGTCTGGACTTGTCTACACTAAAGACTACATTACGAGCTGTTACTACCTTACTTTCTCAGGAAAACAAACCCTGTATGATTTAGAATATATCTCATACCCTACAAATACTCCTTCTCGTCCCTTGGAATCCAATTTTCTTCTTTTTTGGTCAGGAATATGAGCAAACACTTTCGATCCAAAATCTCTCAAATTATCAATTTTTACTTCCTTCTCAAACCATAGTTCATAAGGCAACTTCCCTCTTCCCTTTGACAGAACTAGTACCTGTCAAGCTAATTGTATACACTGTGGTATGAAGAGCCTCAGCCCAAAATCGCTTATCCAATCCCGATTCAATTAACATAGTTCGAGAAGCTTCTACTAATGTTCTCATTTCCCTTTCAAAACGCCCATTTTGCTCTGGGCAATATGGAGCTGATAGCTGACGCCTAACCCCCAAAGATGACAGGTAAGTTTCCATTTGCTTGTTTAAAATTTCTGTCCCATTATCAGATCTGATAGCCTTAACCTTTTTGTTTGTATCCCTCTCTGCCATTCTTAAACATCCCTTAATCAATTCAGGAACTTCAGATTTCTGTTTTACAAAAAAACAGAACCTAAAATGAGAGTAATCATCCTTCACTATCAAGAGGTATTTGGATCCACCAAAACTTATTGTTTCAAAGGGACCACAAACATCACTCTATCTTGAATTACTTAGCGGGAAATGTAATCTGCGTTGCTTTCCTTGGATACACGAGTCACAAGAAAATGATTTATCTTCAACAGAACATTCAACATTCAATTTTGACAGGACCTTCCTTACATGTCTAACATTTTGATGGGCAAGTTTCCTATACCATGATTCAATAGACTCTTTCTTGGATGGGCCTATACTCATTACTGATGTTTCAGTTTTTTGAACATTTAATCTTAATATAAAAACTTTTCATTCTAGTTCTGTTTCTGCCAAGTCTGCATTTATTTCCCTCAGCTATGAGAGTATGACCTTAAGCTAAAGCTTGAGAGACTGAAAAAAGGTTCATTTTCAAATCAGGTACTAATAAAACATTTTTCAATACACATGGTATTTCCTTATCAGCTACATAACATATAATATTTACGTCCCCAACTCCTAATGCTTTTAATTGCCTCACATCTCCTATCTTCAATTCTTTGGCACATTTCTGGAGATTTATAAAGTAATCTTTATATGGGGACATGTATTCACTAGCACCACTATATAAACAAAATTTTTCAGCATTTAATGCTTCAACATTTGCTTAACTAACAAAGGCATTCTTAAAAACCTTGTGTTGTGGTGAAGTTAAATTTCCAGATGTAGTATAGGCTTACCACCTTGATTTTTACTCAAATAGAAACAACATTCTTGTTTAAAATGATCTGGCGTATTGCAAAAATGGCAAGAAAAGGTTCTTTTAGTAAATCCTTTACTATTTTTGTTTTTAAAGCATTTTTCAGTAACATGATTTGTCTTATTGCATATTTCACAATATCTTTGAACTGCAGCAAAAGCCTGGTTTTGTGTACAGGAGGGGTCCTTTAACCTATTTTCCTCAATGATAATTCGGGATGTCAATTAATTTAGTGTTTGCCTAACAGGATCAACAAACTCCCACGAGGACACAAAATACCTAAACTCTTTTGGAAGAGACATTAATATTTTCGTGATTACTTGGCAATAAGAGATTTCTTACCCAAGGGTTTTCAATTTAGTCACAATGTCCATTATAGACTAAATGTGAGCAGCCATCCCTTTGCCTTCATACTGAAAACTAAAAAACTTCTCTTGGAGTAAATGAATTGACGTCTCCGACTTTTGTTCATGTATAGACAAGAGCTTATTACACATCTCATAAGATGTTTTGCAATTTAAGATGTGAATAATCATCTCCTCCTCCATTCTAGAAACAATAAGTTCCTTAGCTTTGGAATCTTTACCCTTCAAAATATCTTGAGTATTACTTTCTTCAGCTGGTAATTCAACCTCACCTGTCATGACATCTACGATTAGCTTCGCTTCTGCTGCGACGAGAATTTGGAATTTCCAAATATTCCTTTGCTTCTCCCTTCAATTTGGTTACATTAACCTCCATTTTCACTCGTGTACCCAACGGTTTCTTGACAAGTCAAATCGGGCATCCTTCCGTCACAACCAACGTATTTAATTTTACAAATATACGCGTAAACATTTCACAAATGCAGCCAGGTGTCTTTCCATCAACACCGACGTATTAATTTTTTACAACCATCAGCGAAAATGAACATATTCAGCTAAGTATCTTTCCGTAAAAACCGACGTATTAATTTTTTACAACCATCAGCGAAAATGAACAAGTTCAGCTAAGTATCTTTCTGTCAAAACTGACGTCTTCATTTCCTAAAAGATGTCCATGAGAACTTCACATGCCAGGGCCCATAACCTGACAAGTTTAATATACCAACTGAAGATCTAAGCTGCAAGCATAGCATACAACTGCCTCGTTGGAACGTCTTTTACACACTTGGTCTCGAGTCTGTAGATACAAGTTACAAAACAAAGTTAATCAGTGTCACCAACATACACAACTAAAACCTTTTCGTTGCCAACTTAACAACGTGTTATAGACTATACTCTTTATAATGAACTTTCACTGTATTTCAGTTTAACTAATTATCATGTACAGTAATTACACTAGTTTAGTCTTAAACAGGTGTGGAAACCCCTACAGTAGCATATTCCCTTAATGTATTTTTCTTCTGCTGTGTTACACTTTACACAATCACGTAAATGACTATGTTATGTACTTAGTATTGATAAATTGTTTCTTAATTTTGAGGCACTTATTTGGTTACCTTTGTTTGACGTAAGTACATGTAAAGTTTTCCCAGCACATGGTCAGCTCAACAGTCACTGGCCTGCAGTACCACCACGACACTTCTGACTGTCAGTGAGGTGGGCATGTCCCAAGCGAGCACTTAATCACTTATACTGTATGATCAACAAACATAATGTTGACCAATTTACTCTGGAATTACCCTTCCACATGATTCACTCAGTACTGCTGGCTGTGATTCCAAAGTAAAATAAATATCAGACTTAGTCAACTCCAGTCGTAGGTTTGCTGACAGCAAGTATCCATTACTTTGTACCACTTGTGCTACTCTTGCAGGTAGGATTGCCACCCAAATAAGCTGGCTTGGCCAGCGAAATGTTGGGATCGTGCAACTGCTTGAAAAATGTGTCATCCAATTGTGTTTTATGTTCTCCTACCTGCAAGTACGATTTTGAAAGTATGCACTCGTGCATCTCTGTTGTAGTAATTAGTAGCCTAGCAGCCATGTGGGTTATTTTTTAGATGTTTCGAAAGAAAGAGGATGTGACACTATCAAATTCAGTCGACTTTTATAGACCATTACAGGTTACAAACCAGTTGAACTCTTGCCACAGCTTCCACAATAAAGATTACCATCAGAGTTATTGACAAGTTAATAAAAAAGTTCGCACAACAAAAATTTGCAGCTACAAATTCACAAAGACGGGAAACCAGACATCCTAACACCGTCCTTCACCGGTGGAAAAGAATTTACATTGAAGGATTTAAACTTGCAACCTTTCACATCATGGCTTAGACAAGTCCTCGCAACCTGCCTCGACAGCTTGGCAAACTGGTAGGACCAGGCCACTCGTATTGTCCAATCAGGATATTGAATGACTTGCTGACAGCCATTCTCTAAAAAAAACCAAAATGTACTTCCCACCCATGGGAATGTAAATTAATACTTTCAATTAACCCATTATTCCTACAGTCTTCTATAACTACCCAGAAGCTTCTAGAAGCACTATCTCTCTCTCTCTCTCTCTCTCTCTCTCTCTCTCTCTCTCTCTCTATATATATATATATATATATATATATATATGTATATACATATATAACATACATATATACATTACATACACATACATATGCAAGAGTCGAAAGGCAATACCGCCAGCTAAAGTTAAATCTACCTACTACAGCTTGTGAAAACAAATGTGTTACTTATGAATGATTCTTGAAAAGAAAAAGTTCCAATGCTAGTTGAACTGGTACCTGTAACGGTCAAATTTATGTTGGCAATTATGAAGAGAGCTTCGGGTGCAAAACCGAACATCGCTGAAGAGAAAGTTTTCTTCAAAAGTGTTGGCATAAATTCTCTCATCAGCAATATTTGGATTTGCATCTGAAGTTCTCTCCATAAAGCAACTACCAGCAAAAATTATCCCTTGCCAAACTAATCTAACCCAATCTTTAGTAGAACTAAACTTATCCTGACCAATTAACAGCAAAATTTGATCATGAATGCTAGAAGTATTTCCAATAAATTCTGTTAATTTGTGAGAAAACATTTGAGTGGTTCCACGTTCAACAACAAATTAAAAAATGTTGACATAACTCCGAAAACACCTGTGCAATGCTGTTTACATATTTCCGTTTTCAAGGTAGTTACACACTTCATTCCCACATCAGATTCTACGAGGAGTCGACAACTCTGACCAACTATTGATCCTTGTTGCTATAGTGATGTATGAGTTCACAATTTTTTTACAAGTTAGAAAATTTGTTGGCTGTTTGATTAAGAATGATACAGTCTTCATTAAGTTGGAATACAAGCAAAAGTGATGTACAAAGAGGGCATAACTAAAATTACAAAGCATCCATGAAACAGCAATATGTTGTAACCCTTGTTTTAACTGAAGTTAACTTTTCGCTATAAAGGCATAATGGGCTAATTTTATACTGTCAGTAAAAATGTCATATCCCCCCAAGAACTAATCTGGGTTTTTTTGTATGTATATCAGTATGTTTTTTCTCCTATAATGTTTTAAAAAAAAAAGTCAGTGAAACTCCAGTATTGTAAGATACGACATATTGCAGTTTCATGAATGAAAAGAGAAAGACAAAAAGTTAGACATAAAAATAACAAAAATCATTATAAACAATAATAAATAGGGTATTACCCATTTTGTTTATTATTGTTTACAATTTTTTACTGTTCAAAAACCCATGTAGAAAATATGCAGAGGCATTTTGTATGTACACTGAATATTAAGGACGTATGAACACAAATATAGTAGTATGTACAGTATTTACAAACATTTATTTGGTAAGGAAGAGTGAAGATCACTGATTTTCAGAATTCTGTCTTACTGATTCTATTGTACAGAAACATAATTACCTTGCCTGGGTCTATCGCCAAAAATAGCATTGCATTTTCATCCAACGTACGGAACCTAAAAATTACTGTAAAAAAGAACTTCTTGTAGGGACTTGAAGTTGTTCTACGGAATGAAGAATAGCCATCTCCAGTGAAATAATATGTAGACTCATCCTTAAGTTCTTCAGCACTAAAAAAATTTCCAGTTAAAATAATTATAAGTCTTCTTTACATAAATTCTATACTAAAACTTTAAGCATTCATATACATTCAGTTTGCTCTATAAAGTACACAACAAGTAAGTTCAGATAGTGAAAAAATGGTTCTTTGGAGTTTGTTGAAGACTGGACTGCAAACAAAATTTAATGTAATAGATTGAATTTCTAACCTTTGTGAACAATTGTTGCACAGAAAGGTATTTGTGGCGTTGCTGTGGAACAGCCATTTCACTAGAAAGATACATACGGACCCCTAAGAATATTAAATAAGAAGTGCCGATTTTGGTGCTTAAAAATATTGAAAACAGTGAAAAAAATTCAAAGCGATAAAAATGCTTTTGCTAAACACTATCAAATCTCTTACAATTAACCCAAAAGGTTTGATTTGGCATAATTTTTTTAATTTTTGATATTTACAAAGGCCTAGTACTAACTTGAACAATGAAAATGGAACTGTTATAGTATTTGTTTTTAACATTATCAGATTTTATAATATCTAGGTTACCTATTCATTAAATGAGTTTCAAGAGTAGCTACTCATAATATGCCGGCCAGAGTATTAATTTTACGCGCAGAATTTATTAAGGAACAATGTTTGTATAGTCTTAGAAGCAATTTTACAGAAAAAAAATTGTGAATTACTTACTCTGAAGGTTAGGTTAGGTTGGTTATTTACACAAAAATATAATCAACCTAACCTAACCAAATCTGCACAGTAAATCACAATTTATATCACAGCTGCTTCCTATCACTGCGAAACCTTTACCATTAATAAACTATGCCCTGTGAATATAATAGTTTGGCCGGATTCGATGAGTAGCTACTCAGATGGAATACCTAACTGCAAAATTATGTTACCTCAAGTTTTAGCGAATTTGATGTGTGTTCCTACTCTTTGTGATATCTCTGTTTAAGTAAGAGTTTATCTGGGTGTTTTTCATTTATTCGAGTGCAAAGTATTTTTAGCGAGCAGTAACTACTTTGTTGCACGAGCGCTGTGACCTACAAGCTACAATGGCCATTATTTACTTATTATTTTACCATTGTCTTTGGAACTTTAAATTAAGTTTTTCTTGCAAATTTTGTTTAAACATTTTTCATTGGAATTTCCTCAATTTTGATGGAGGTGAAAGGTAAAAGACTCAGTGGTGTTAGTAATATTTTCTCGCATGTTGATGGCGCAAGGGTGGCCTAACACACCAGGCGCATGCTCCACGTGAATTCCACAGGGAGTTTTTTTTCAAGTTTTCCACCAAATTTTTTTTTCTACAGCTGTGACTTACCAACTGATAATAACTGCGGTGCGTTATTGTTGTTGGCTAAAAGACGTTTTTAAAAAATTATCTTGAATTTTGACAATACATGCCCAAGGATTTAACTTTTTTGAGGGGGGATTTTAAAATATTATGTCGGATTTAACAAAACATCGATTTAGAGTAAATATTTTCAGGTCCCAAAGCATTTTGTTAAATCGGGGTTCCACTGTACAGGCAGGCACCGAGTGATGCAAGATGCAACTTACGTAAATTCACAGTTATATAATTTCCTGACCAAGATGTACCAATGTGATAAAGTGCAAAATAAGATGGAAACTGAATACCAGAACAGATTGCACAGCACGTGTGTGACGCTTGCTGTCTCTCCCTTCTTAGGTTTTTGTCAATCGTACAGACAGCAGTTTCACTTCTTATCTCACGCGAAGTGAAGTGCAGGGATGGATCTTGAGGGAGCAGGGAGCGGAGGGTAGCCTGTTGCAGATGCCGGGTTTGAGAGGCCACCGGTGGTCCCGAAAATTTTTACTTAATAAAATTCTTACCTCGGGTGAAGGAAAGCCGAGATAGATATGCCCCTGCATAGGGTTTACGACCACAGTATTATTTATACGGATATTGTTTGTTTGCCAATCAAATGTTATCTAAGTGTAAGAATGTATGTTCAAAACAGGCTGCCAGTAAGGAACAAAAGGATTTGCTTAGGAAAGATGGGAAAAGACAGGAAAAACGCAGATAATCGTGACAATTTTATCAAGACAAGAAATTACATGGTTTCAGCTAAAAAGTCAAAGTTTCATAATAGCATTTACTGTGTTTAAAAAACTGGCCAACATAGTGAAAATTATTTAAAACAAAACTGCCAAACAGTTTTTTGATAACTGCTCTCGTTTAGGATTTAAAAAAAGTAAAAACAGGAGAGCACTGGGTGGTTTGAAATTTAAGAAGCATGCAAATCTCAACAACAAGATCACATACGAGGTCTCAAGTGCAAATGCAGGGGCAGCAAGCTGAATTCCTGAACTCCTAGTACACATAATTGAAGAAGGTGAATATATTAGCCTTAGCAAATATTTAATGTCAATGAAACTGCTCTGTTTTGGAAGTATATGCCAGAAGGGTAATTTATTTCAAAGGAATGAAACTCTACACCTGAATTCAAGATTGCAAAAGATTGCATCGCTGTTACGGTTAGTTCTGATGTGTCCGGAAACTTGAAACTTAAACCATATGAAGTTTATTATTCCCAGAACCTATTGGCATTTACAAAAATTTACCGAAGTAAGCTGCCAGTCATTCATAAATATAACTCCAAGGAATGGGCTATACATGCACTGTTTGGATATAGGTGTAATAATCATTTTGTTCCTGAGGTAAAGGACTATTACAAGGCAATTACATATTCAAGGTTTTTAAATGCATTAAACAATAAATACGTGTTTTTAGGCAGTAAAAATAGTCTTCTAAAAAATATTATTCTTTATTGTTATTTTATTTATATTTACTACTGATTAACAAACTGAGATAACTGGCAAATATCTTGAGGGGTTCAGACTCATTTCTGAAACATAAAACTTAAAACACATTACTAGTTTCTTTTGAAGTTGTATTTAAGAAGTATTGTTCCGAAAATAAGCCATTGAATATAAGCCGTACTATTAAAATTTG
The DNA here is from genome assembly GCA_003012365.1 of Medauroidea extradentata. Classification (NCBI taxonomy): domain Eukaryota; kingdom Metazoa; phylum Arthropoda; class Insecta; order Phasmatodea; family Phasmatidae; genus Medauroidea; species Medauroidea extradentata. The sequence goes on from PNEQ01041764.1 coordinate 21,434, forward strand.
CTATACAAAATTGAATAGGGTACGAGAAAAACTCCAATATAAGCCTTGGCCAAAAAATCCAAGAACATATTAAATAAATTAATAAAATATGATGCCAACATGACTCTGCCAACATACAACGTTGAACATGACAGTTGCAATCAAAATGAATGATGAAGTTGAAAAACTCCAGCGAATTGGATGATGCAAAATATCTTGGGTCTTATAAATTACCTTTAAAAAAAAATTTTTTTACCGGTACGTAACGCATTATATTTAATTGTACATAATTTTTGAGGTTATGTGTGCAATGCTTTGTGTTCATTAAGATTGGATGCAGCATTTTCTCGATGGTTTCTAACGATGTAGCAAGGTTTACTTGTTGCATGCGGGTTCAAACATTTTCGTACGTTTTAAAATTTTGGTGGCAAAAAAATTATTTTTGTAAATATGTGAAAATAAGCCACACATAAGTTTTAAGACTCCAAAAATTGTAAAAAATATGTACCTTATTTTTGGAGCAATACGGTACAGTACACACGATCGACTTATGAAAAATCAAGTAACATAATGGGGTCCAGAACGTAACCCTTACATAAGTTGGTGTCTTTATAAACGCAACTTACTGAAACATTTCATGTAAACAAAGATACGCCAACACTTGCAGATATACTACTGTATGTATCGCAACTGGGTAAGAACTCGAACTTTCGCTGTCGCTACTGTTGCTCTGCCAGCCTAAGGTCTTTGCATTGCTCAGCTGTCATCTTGCTGATATATCGAGAACAAGGTACTACATGTCCATTGCCATACAATAGATGACAATTTTAAAGTGTAAGTGCTTGAGTATATCTATCGCCACGAAAGTGATGTAGTTCGCAATTCTCAACATGGTGGAACACGAGAATATAAATATTTTGGTAACGTGGTAAAACATGTTTTTATAGTGTATTTAACTTCCTGTTTATGCATTCCTATCTGTAAATATAGGTGAAAACTGTTGAAATCTGTTAAAACTGTGCGACTGGGCAAATAACATTACAGAAAAATTATAGTTAAAACAAAACCATAAGTATGCGAAAGGAAAATGTACCTATTTTGATGATTGTGTGGCAACTGATATGTGAAAAAACATCTGCTAGAGCATTTGACTTAGAGTAAAAATTCACTTTTAACGAAAATGGGCCAAAATTTGTAGAAGAATTGTAACCATGCCAAATTTCACGTTATTTTGCAAATTTCACAAGTCAGTATTTTTAGGGGTCCTTAGCAAAACATTAATAGTGTTTTTTTTAATTTCCTCATACTCACGCGATTCTTAAAAGGTTATCAGTTTATTAAGCACAGCAGCCAGTTAAAAATATTAAAATCTTCACATACTTTCAGCGGAAAGAGACATGGAGGGAAGTTTCTGGCATGCTGCACTTCACACATTGTAACTGAAGGCAGTAATTTATTTTCAACAGTTTTGTTCTGATAGCCTGTTAACTATTTAATTATAATGCTTGTTACATACCATAAAGGTTTTTTACTTGCACCCCTCTGGTAACTTTCCACCACATGAAATTCCAAGATACACTTCGTAATTGAGTACTCTCTATAAGTAAGGCTATGAACATGAAATCTTTATAAATTAAAGAGATTGCAAGCCTTAACATACAACAAAACTATATGGTGCAAAGATACCCCAAAATTGGGCGAAGTGAACTCGCTTCCTTTTATTTCAGAAGTGGTTTAGACTATTGCTAAACACAATTCACCACAGTATTAATTAAATAAAAAACAACATTAATTAAATAAAAAACAACCAGGACATAAATTGAAAGAAAAATAAATAATTTTTAACTGACCCTTGAATGCATCCCACACAGCCACCATGGTAGACCTCATCTGCAAAGTTCCACAATCCAACTGGCCTGCCATCAAATATGAGTTCGTAAAGACAGCCAGGCAGGCCACTTACATTGGCAGACTTCAATCCCGGGGGACGTCGCACAGAAGGAGGAATACCTCCCACCCACATCTTGTCTTGAGGGCCAACATCAAACTGGCCATAACCAGGTGCAGAAGCTCCATCTGCTTGACTAGAGTTCTCTGGAGAGATCTGAGGTCGAACTACCAGCTTTGCAACATTGCTTGTCCTGCGACACAGATACTCAACATTCACTGGAGGAAGTTGTGATTATCACTATCCTTAAGAATGAAATAAAATTGGTACAGTAAAACTTTCTTATTATGACCTCTCACAGTTCCCAACAATTGTGTTATAATAGAGGGGTGGTCATAATAAACAGAGTCATAACAGAGTGACTTTACTGTACATAACAATAGTCCATAGGGTTCATTAGAAATGTGATTTTATGGTTAACGTACAAACAGGTATTTTAGAAACTAACCACAGTATTTTCAGTCATTAAAAAAACTACTAAAATGTTATATGTATTTTGTATATACTAGTAATTAATTCATATTCTCTTTTAATTATTTGTTCATAAGTGTACTAACCATGTACTATAAAAAAATTGAAAAATACTCCTACATCTACAAATTGATGCACATCAATGAAGTATTATTACCTTTGACACAACACATGTTAGTTACAGACAAGCTATTGCTTGGTAGAAATATTATAAGGTTCCATTGACCAATAAAAAACTGGGTCAAACAATAATGAGATGGTGGTAAATTAATAGTGGTCTCATGACTCACGACAGCTGAAACATTGCAGTACAACATGAAATTAATATACAACGTGCTGAACTGAAACATCACAGCACAACTTGTAATGAAAATAGGTGCCATCAATCAGGCAAAACTAGTAGTCAATCATGCAGCTATGACTGAAGCAGGGTTCTTACAGATATTGTAGATACAAATTCATGGACTTTCAAGGACTTTTCAAGGACAATAAAGTTTAGTTTTAAGGACCATCATCTGTGGTGGCAAATGACAAAATAAAGTGAACACTGCATAGTTTTCTTTCTGCCGTTTTTCAGCCATCTTTACTATTTTTAATATGAAACTATCTAAAAACCAGTGTCAACATTTTAACACACTCAAATGTTAACATCTACTGGCCTAATAAAACATATTTCTAATTAATTACAAGTTCTCCTAAGTGCTCAATTTATAGCCTTTTTTATAATTATTGTGTGTTGTACATACTCACAGTAACTTACCGAATAGTTTTCACATACAGATATAACCTACTTCTATTTCATCACATTTTTAAAGGAAACATATCAGAGAAAAATTAACGGCATAAAATCTTAATAAAACTGTAAATGGATTGAAAAACAAATATTATTGCTAACATTTTAATACTCCAATAAAGAAATAAAGAAATATACATAGTATGTAACAATATGCTATACTGGTCAATATAAGCCCTTTTAATTAACTTTCACAGATTGTGTTGATATCCTGTCAAGAGAAGTATGCTGTACTTGCAGCATTGACACCCATTAACAAACCAAAATAAATATTTACATAGACGTGACAAACAATATTGTATTAACCAAATAAAGAGACTTAACTTCTGTGTATTAAAGATCAAAGAAGAAAAGTCCTAAACAGCAAAACAAGTATAAAATTTAAGTAAAATGTGTTTTTAAACGTTCAACTTGCTACACAATAAGCTCATTAATTTTTGCAAGTTCTGCTACTTTTTCTTTTGCTGCCCTCCTGTTACCGTTTGGCCTTAAAACAAATGTTAAATTTGCAGTTGTTTCTGCTGTCTAACCATCTATAAAACGTGGGGTACTGGAGCCACAAATAATTGAAGATGCAATTACCAGGCATTTTGATACAAATTTCAACCTTAGTCTTAAATAAACTCTGGATATGGCATACACTAAATTACAAACAAATTAAAAAAAAAAGTCTAACTACTTTTTTATTGTCACATCTTTATACTACGTAGATCTGTAAATAACGAAGTAGTTCTTGCAGACACAGGAGCTACAATCACGACTGAGTCTGAACACCACACACTGGCAGAATGAAAACCGATAGTACCATTGTCTTCTCATGTCAGCATGCCAGAAGCTTTATTTTGGACACAGAATAAATCTAAAACTCTGAAACTGCATTCATAACTTCATTGTGTTAATCAACATATAATTAAACATTTATCGCTTCATGACAACTGCAAGTTTATAACACTACTGCTGCTGTTTGTAACCTCAAATGTGTTCACGAAACACAAGAAAAGTTGACATGACAACACAATAATGGCGGGAAAATGAGACGCGCAGGCGCATCATCTGCAGCCTAATCAAACGAAAAACTTATTAATAATAAATGCGTAAAATGAAGTACACTAGACCCCCGATTTTACGAATACTCACGGTTCCTCTCATCGCATTCGTAAAATTGCTACCTTTGTAAATTCCATAGCGGCTTATTTTTGCTCGCCCCCCCCCCCCCTTCCTTAACAGAAAATGTTAAAATTGCATTTTTTCTGCAAAGTGTCTCTAGGCCCCGACTTCCGTAGCGTTTTGCGGGAAATTAACTAACGTAATAATGTAAACATAAATTAATATCAGTAGCCAGACATCACACTGTTAAGCGGTAGATATGACCGACCCTTGTCCCCAAAAAATGAGAAAATCGAGATTCCGAGTGTCTTCTCTCGAGCGAATAGCCAGACTCCCGTAGCATTTAACGGAAAAATAACGCAAGTGATAGTTGAAATATAAATTTATATCAATAGGCAGACATCTTACGATCAAAAGAACACCGCTAAACAATATATATGACCAATCCTTTTCCTAAAAAAAATGAGAAAATCGAGATTCCGAGTGTCTTCTCTCGAGCGAATAGACCGAATTCCATAGTATTTAACGGAAAAATAACGCAAGTGATAGTTGAAATATAAATTTATATCAATAGGCAGACGTCTTATGATCAAAGGAACACCGCTAAACAATAGATATGATTGACCTTTGTCCTAAAAAAAAGAGAAAACCGAGCTGTCGAGTGCCTTCTCACGAGCGAATAGCCCGATTTACGTAGCGTTTAATGGAAAAAAAGTAGGCATTCCTTACTAGTAAAATGCCCTTGTAAATTGTTCATCAAAGAAAGAAGGAATAAGCGGATGTATTTACTCATTGCGCAGTTTTATATAACTTAACATAAAAACATTAACTCGACGTTGTTGATGAATTGTACAAGAACGTAGATACTAGTAGCGTGCAGAGAGGACAGATTGCACAACTGTACGAACGTTCGCAAGATGGCAGATAGATAGCGGCACCGTGGCATATACCGACGTTGTTCCAAAAACGCCATTTTGTGACTTTCTTACCTAAAATCGTCGAGAATTACATGTATAAGTGATTGAAAATAATCACTTTCACAGTCAGTATATGCGGTAAAAATAAATTACGAGTTCCAGGATTACGTAATACACAAACCTCTATTTATTTTCCAAGTTCGACATACCCGGAGACAAATGTTTCTACACTTGGAAAATAGGTAGCGCTATTATCGTGCTCATTTGTGAAACCCACGTTTTACGACACACAATAACGCATTGTTTAAGCAAATTATGCGCCAAGTTAATTGTTTTTTAAGTACGTATGGCATTAACACAATAAAGAAAAATATCACTGTATTATTTATAGGGTTCGTGTAAAAAAGTAAACTCATTCGGCGCGAGACGAGAGATATATAAGACGTCGTGAAACAGCCTAGAAGGAGGCTGTACTATAGTTAAATGAGCATATGCGCATGCGCTGGAACTTTGCGTCTATAGTACGACCTCAATATAGATCCTAATACGTCGTAGTTGGAGACAGGCCGGCTGGCTTGGCACAGGCGGCGCCACCGCCGCCGCGCAGTTTTCAAACTGTCACTGCCACATTTTTTAACGGATTTTCGCTATTCTTGTTTTATTTTTAATATTGTGACTTACCAAGTATTAACTGCAACTCTACAATTCATATTTTAATGCCGTGAATTAGATACAGTATGTTTTATTCATTGTCAACGTAATTCCTTACAGTTTTTTTTGTCATATAATTTTGCTGTTTTTTGAGGGTTCCTGAGATTGCATTCGTAGAATCACTACCTTCGTTAAATCCAGGGTTCGTAAAATCGGGGGTCTAGTGTAGTTCAGGTCTTAGCGGTTATGCAAATTTTATCAATATTTAGCGAGCTGTAAGATTTAGGTGGCAGTTACTGAATAAAAACATTTCGGTCGTCTTTTCCATGCAGTAAAGTTGGCAAGATGAGCTATTTTTTAAACTAATGCGTCTGCGCTTCGGCAGCCATACAATATTTATTGTACACATACACAGTACGGTAAAGTATGATTGCACTATAACTGAAGTATTACGGTTTAACTCATACCATGATATAGATATGATTTAATTATTGCACATACATGCGGGTCCGTCACGTTATTCAGTTCAACGAGCATATAAGAGGAGAGTTGCAACCCAAGGTTATTCGGCGAGAACCTTATTTCAATCGAAAACACCCGAAGTATGTTCTGAATTGCTGCCAACTTCAAAACGTAAAACAATGTGAAAATTTTACGCTTGTACTTTGGTAGAACAAATTTTTTTTGGGCACGTATTATTTTTTTCATACAGTACTATTTCATTTCCATGTTAATCATGATTTTTTTTATAGGTGATTATGTTGGGATTGTCTTTATTTCATAAGATGTGAGGACTAAACTTATAGTTTAAAGTCTTTCGTGAGACTGTTAATGCACTATAGCTGTCTACATAAATGACACCTATCTCAGTGTGCAATTCTCGTTAAACTTATTGCAGTCCCCTTATACGAATGCCACGTGATTTCCAACACATTAGCACAGAGTAATTTAGAAATAAAAAAACCTATGATATAATTTAAGTCTCCCTGAACGACGAGAGGCACGTATGTTAGGCAAACCATGCAACACAAATTATAAACTTAGAAATTATTTCACCTGCATTATAAAAATGCTTCTTTCTGTGAACAAAGCACTTGCTTATTCACGAACATTTATGTTCGACAAAAATGAACACGTATCCACCACGTACGATAAAACCACATTGAACAATTTGTTTTCACCACAGTTGCAAACAAAAGAACAGAACTGCAACATAAATGCTTGTAACATTTATTTTAGAACAATTTTCCTTTTAAGCTTATAAATACAAAATTTCACTTCATCCTTGTAGTGCTGCAAAATTAGAGGTTACGAGAAACATATCCAAAACACTAAGGCACAAAAAATTAATCTCAAAACTGCATACTCAAGGTTAACAACCTGATATTTTTGACACTGATGTTTCTTATCTGAAAGGTAAGACCCTGTCTGCTTCTTGAAGCAGTGAATAGTTCAACCCCTTGCCAAAAATTCCAGATAGCCTAGCATGTTAAAAGTCTTAATGCAGACCCTAAATCCACGTCGATATCCCACTTCCAACACATAACCAGCCATGGAGCAATACTTGGTTTTTGGCATCTCCCGAAAACTAAAACAAATTACACGAATTTCTGCAAACAAAAACCTTACATCGTCTAAATTAACAAATATGTATATTTCAAAACATTAAGCCAACGACCCCGCCATTTACCTTCGACAAAGACGGTTACACAACGCTACCACCCTCAGAACCTAATATACAGTAATGGAAATTTTATATAAAATATATTAAAATGTATGTCGTAGATATTAGTGTTACATTCTATGATAGTAAATATTATCATTATTTTATTTAAACATAATACATATATTATTAGTTCATAATTTGTCAGATTTTATAACCTCGCCTTCAGCAAAGTCCGGTAAGGATTTGTTTTCCCTATGTGAGTTGACAGGGCCTGATTCAGTTTAACATTGTACGACTAATACATCTGCAATGATCCTGTGAGTAATTTACTCATTGTATGTAGATATTTTTAGTACGTACGATAAATTTCAAGTCGCGTAACTCAAACGTTTAAATTCAAGGTCTTGAACTCCCCCAACCTAAATTCAAGGACTTTCAAGGACCGTACGAACCTTGCTGAAGCCAATACGAATTTTAGTGAAGCATCTTGTATGTGAATATGCAAGGCTCCTTGCTTAAAATATAGTAAGAAATAGTAATGTAGGAAATCTTACATTAAGAAATGTTATATGATCTGAGCATCTCACATGAAGTAAGTCACAGTTACCAGCAACAGTTACTTCTCACCTGTGAACTTCAATGCGGTACCAAAACTTATCTTCCTTCAGATTCCCAGTCATCACTTCAAGTGGGTGCTGAACGCTGCCAAAGCCATGGCCAACATCCCACACAAACCTCACATGTCGGTTGACCATCTCTATTGCCACAAAGTCATCCTGAAAACATACATAATTCAGCTGTACTATTGCAGCTATTCATAAATACATGCATCATACTCACAATTTCTAAATACACCAAAAAAAGTTACAACAAATGTATTAATTTTATGAACCAAGCAAATTTAACACTGGGTGGAAAATTGTGTTAGAATCATTAATTAGAAACACCTTACCGTTGTGCTGCTTGGTAAGTACATGAGCACTCCATCTCTTTGATCACTCTCAATGGCATAGTTGAGAATTATGGAGTTGGTTGTGCTTGGCTCCAGGTTGTTGGCATGGTATGCACGAATACATCCACCTTTACTACTCTTCAGCGACACATGAATCTGGAAAAGCCATTTTAAACGTACAAAATGAATTGTAATACTCAATTAATCTATACACGACATTATTTTTAGTATAATAACTGTGATTATTAGTATAATAATAATAATAGTGATTATTAGTATAATAATAATAGTGATTATTAGTATAATAATAATAGTGATTATTAGTTTAATAATAATTGTGAATACTATTATTATTAAATAAACTGTTATTATTGCTTTTTCTACTATTATTGCTGTTATTATCACTATTATCACGTATCAACACTTCTATCATTATCACTTTTATTATCATATTTATCATTGTTATGTAATGCTTAGCTGGTTATTTAAATAGAAAAGTTTCCATCATGCATTACTTTGTACTTTTAGTATTAAAAATGTTTCTAGTGATATATCTCAAAAGTACACAAACCAACATTATGCAAAAGGATGCTATTTATCTTTGTATTTAACACTAAATTCCGTTCATTGGAATCTTATATACAAATCTAATGATATGAATGTAATGGTTAGTTATTTAAAATCTCAAGTACAAAACTATACTAATTAATTTATACCACTCAGAAGTCGTACTACAAGTAAGTATCCAAACTGATATTAAAAATATGTACATAATTAGACTTATAAAAAATCAATTATATAACTGGTTTTTAAATCAACGGAAGCTGGTAAAAATCAGACTTATACTTCACAGAAACAGATGGTTAACTAACGTCAACAATAAAATCCAGGCAGAACCAAAAACCATTCTGGAATTACATTAAAAATCATGAAAAATGAATATAATGAAAACATAACCATGCACATTAAATATGAGGTTATAACAAATCCGAAATTGATTGCTAATCATTTTGCTGATTTATTTCGAAAGTATTCATAAAAGCAGGAGATTTTTTTTTTAAATTAATAATTCGCCTAGCACACACAATAATTTGTCATTACCATCTATTATATTGATAGCAGGGTAGTTTTATAAAGCACAGAAAAATAAAAGTCTAGCAAATCCGTAGGTATCTATGATATTCCAAACTCCATTGTTAAAGGATGTGTTAATGTATGTACACCAGTACTCACATTTTTAACAGTAGTCTTAATAAAAGAAACCACATCACTCCTGTGTTCACTTGTTTGAAAAAATTGTACACATCTTATAAATTTTATTTCACCAACACAATATAGATTTGTCTCTGGTAGATCTACATACAACAACAAATTTATTCAATTCTGTAAATAACACCTATCAAGATATCGCAAACGAAAAACAATATGTTTGCTATATATTTCTACTTCACTAAAGCATTCAATACATGTCAACACACTCTTAGTTAAAAAACTATCTGCTGTTAGTTTAAGTTCAACTTACATTAATTGGTTTGTTAGCTATCATAATAAATGTGATTTCAAGGTAAGAAAAGTAAACATATTCTCAGAATTCTTACATGTATGTATGTATATTCTGGTGTTCCCCAAGATGGCAATTTAGCTCAATTTCTATTTAATGCTTTACACAATAACATAACTTAGGTTAAAATAAATTACAAATGTTGTACTTTTTGCTGAAAACCTATAATTCTATAAAATATTTTATAATTCAGATAATCAGAAGAAACTTCAAGAGGACAAAAATGCATTACATAAGTGGTGTAATTATAACAAAATGGTTCTTAATTTCGAAAAGATTCATTGCATTACTTTTAATAAGAAAACTAATTACCTATTAAATATTATATAAATAACTATGAACTCAAAAGAGTGACATTTATACATGATTTAGGAGTACTTCTCAATGAAAAGCTCCGCTTTCATCACCATACGAATACCTTATATCTAAGCGTTCCAGATGCTCTGACCTTATTACTTTTATTACAAAATCTTCAACTCGAGTGATTCAATACTATGTCTGTATCATACTTTAATAAGATCTAAGTTAGAATATGAGTCAGTAGTATGTAACTCCCTCACAGAAACTGCCTAAAATATAAAAAAAAAAAAAACATTCAAATTAAAATATTCAAAACCATTAATTCAGAGAAGATTTCATTCAACACACACACAATTCGACTAGATGGGTAGCTTAGTTATCAGACTACAAACGACATACTTTAAAAACAAGCCTGCCTGCTTTAGACACATAATGTTTCCTTAAGAGTTATTTCCCATTTTTGATTGAAGTGAAATAGGTAATAAACAATGCATCCCAGACAGTTCCACCCTACTGGCAAAGAAATATGGTAGTGATCCATTTGTAGCACAACATAACTCTTCTGACATAATAAAACTTTGTGTAAACAACACAAATAACTGCTGTAAAACCTTAGATCAATTTACCAAACCCGCCAGATTGCCAGTTCATTATATTTTAAAGAAAAAGTGTTCACGTGAGTGGTGTGTTTGAGAGAGAGAGGCTGGAAGGCCGGCAAACTGCACCAGTCCTCTTTCTGTAGTACTTTAGTTTTTTCTATTTTCTACATTTTTTTTTATTAAATTTGTATAACTTTTGTAATCATTGTAGTTTACTTGTAGTATTGTGTAGTATTTTTCCTTGTTATGTATCTAAAAGTGGTCATAACAGACTGTTGGCTGACACTATAAATATGTACAATAAATTAATACAAAATTAATTATATTGTACACCACCTACAACGAATTCAATTTCACAAAGTAAGCAGAAGCTTCCACATAAAGTACAATTGAGAGAAATTTTAATGATTAAAACAGCTAAAATTAATAAAGAATTTTTGCAGCTGGCCCTATTTACCTTACAATAAAGGTTTTTAGTGTGCTGTTTCACATGTGGGCGTATGCATGCCAGCCTATTTTCTTCATTGCGATAACAGCAAGAAGTTGATGCTACACATTTGTGAACAGACTTGCACGATTATAATTTGTGCATTTTCTTGCAAACAATGTATCACATTACGGAAATATTAACAACAATTAAGAAAAATTTGAAACTGTAGATGTGAATAAAAATTCAAAATCTCCTGGATTCTGAAATTTTCTCCATCTCACTCTTCAACATTAATTTTAAGCATTGACAAATGAAGGGTGTCAATTTCCGCCTCACAATATGACTTTATTAAATTAATAAAACCTCATTACTGTGAGGTATTTGGCCATCCCACCCCACCTCCATCTAGAGTTTTTTTTTTTTGCTGGATACATTTTTTTTATATAGTGGTTTTCATTATTCATTAAAGTAGGTTCATAGAAATTTGATTGGGTTTGTCCTAATTATAACCCGGCAGCAGTATGGACACAGGATCCCAGGATGCTGAGCTAAAGTGTAAGGTGATCTGAGTTAAAAGTATTTTTTTTACATTTTCGGTCGTTCGGTTAAGTT